>RWJK01001898.1:0-46779 GCA_004335835.1 Scenedesmus sp. ARA3 | reverse complement strand
TCGCTGGGCTAGTGCCTGGGGTCGGGTTCAGTCCCGAAAGTGTATTGTATTGTATTGTATTGCTTTCAACACTGCTGCTCTTTTCAGAGCTGGTGATGCTCTAAGCACATTGTTCCAGCAGGATGCACCAGGCCTAGGCATGCAACACAACAATTTTGCTGTACAACTGGTGCAGCACCGTAATCAAGCCCAACAGTCTGCATTAACATGAATGCGTGACTGCGCACGACTTATCGCGATCGCATGCCCAGCGCAGCTCACCTGTGTGCTGACAGCCAGGCGGTTTGCCAGTGGCTTGGGTGCTCTTCTCTGCAGGCACCAACAATCAGCTGCTGTTTGAGGCCGCTTCAGCAGCTGCCTGAGGCCGCCTCAGCATGCAGCTGTTGCCCGGCAGGCTGCTGCTGCGTGGCAGGCTGCTGCCGCCTGAGCTGACTGCTGCTACTTAGCAGGCTGCTTTCTCCTGGTCCTACTGCTGCTGGCACGACCTTCATTACGTGGTGGCTGGCTGTCGCTGGTCGCCAATTTGCTGCACTCCCAACGCAGCACGACAGTCCTGCCATCGCCAGTGTAACCAAAGCCAGTGTGACCACCACACCCTGGTCACACCACCACACCCTGGTCACACCACCACACCCTGGTCACACCACCACACCCTGGTCACACCACCACACCCTGGTCACACCACCACACCCTGGTCACACCACCACACCCTGGTCACACCACCACACCCTGGTCACACCACCACACCCTGGTCACACCACCACACCCTGGTCACACCACCACACCCTGGTCACACCACCACACCCTGGTCACACCACCACACCCTGGTCACACCACCACCCAGCAGTCTGCTGCTGACTGCTGGCCACCTGCAGCTGGGAGCCAGGGGTGGCTCAGCAGCTGCGCAAGTGCTGCATGCGTTTCGGTGCGCTATGCAGGCCATTGGTAGTGTGGCCACCACACAGGTGTGGGACGTGTCACACAGAGACCCAGCAGTCTGCTGACTGTTGCCGTGCCATGCCTTGCAGCCAGGGATGGCTCAGCACCTCCTGCGCTGTAGCACGCTGCGCAGGATCGACATGCAGCATGCGGCGCACGCAGTCCTGCAAGCAGCGCAGGGCGCATGTACAGGCTGTAAGTCAACATCAGAAGTGTGCCAGACTGCCTTTGCTGCTTGCTTGGCTGTTGAGGCGAGGTTGCGCGCAAGCATCCTCACACACATCTCCAGAATCAGAGGCAGCAGCAGCAGCTGCAGTGCAGACAGATCACAGCGCCAACTAGCTGGCCTGTCTGGACATGTGCACGCTGCACCTCCTACTTGGCACACATATTTTGCGGCACACTTCCCCTCTCAACATCACCTCACATGCTGCCTCATCAGTAGGCCCCCAAAGTCTGACGGCAAAGCTGAGTGGTGCATCTTCAGGGCGCTCCATCTCATGCTGTGTGCCAACCAACCGCCTCGTTTTTTCCGCACCTTGGCATGTTCAGACACATCCTTCCACACTCCTCTCTCCAGCTCATACTCGCCCTCTCTCAAAGCCTCCTTGACCTCCTGCTGTGTAGCGCCAATGAATGGCAGCGAGCCGCTCAGCAGCAGGTACAAAATGACGCCGCAGCTCCACATATCTGCCTCACGGCCATAGCTGCGGGCATGCACCTGCAGCAGGGTGGTGCACCAATGGCCAGAGTGGTCAGCGGTAGCGCACTGTTGGGGGTAGGGTTGAGAGAGCAGCATCGACATCTCTGTGGCCAGGCTTACAAGACAATCCATCTCTCAATCCGCGAGCGCGCGGCCAGAGAGATGTTCCTAGCCCCTCTCAGGTAATTAATATCATGCTGTGGCACCAACCAAGCTCCTCTCCTGCGTCGAAATTGCTGTTGCCTACCTCTGGGGCCATGCAGTAGTCTGAGCCCACCACGTCACTAAGGCGCTGGCATCCAAGCACAATAATTTTATCAGCATTTCAAATGCTTACAGCATGCAATGGGACGGTCAGTGAGCTCATTTGCATCAGGAGGGGTGTTGTCTGGCATCATCAGTGCCTGCACCTGCCTCTGGAGCCATGTGGTAATCTGAGACCACCACATCACTGAGTTCCTCTCAGATAAATAGCAAGCTGTGGCACAATCTAGCTCCTCTCCTGAGTCGAGAATGCTGCTGCCTATCTCAGGAGCCATGTAGTAATCAGAGCCCACCACATCACTGAGGCGCTGGCATCCAAGAACAGTAATCCCATTAGCATGTTAGCTAAAAGCGTGCAATGGGACAAGCAACAGTCAGCTCAATTTTCATCAATGAAGGTGTTGTGTGGCATCATCAGCGCCTGCACCTACCTCGGGAGCCATGTAGTAATCCGAGCCCACCACGTCACTGAGGCGCTGCCCCTCACTGACAAAGGCAGACAGCCCAAAGTCTGCCAGCTGCAGCGCTGCCGGCTCGCTGCTGTTGAGGAGCAGGAAGTTCTCGGGCTTGATGTCCCTGTGGACGACACTGCTGGCGTGGCAGTGTGCGACAGCCTGCAGTACATCATGCAATGCAGTATGAGTTGCAGTGCAGTACATCGCAGTACAATTCGCAGTACATCATGCAGTGTGTTGTGCAGCACAATGCGCTGTGCTTTATGCAGTACACCAGGCAGTGCAAGAACAACATGCACTCCAGCTGCGATAATCCAAGTGCAAAGCGGTCCACCTCCAACACTTGCCACACTCACGCCACGGCGTCTCATTCAGACCTCTGAGCTTACCTCAGCGATCGTCCGCATGATTGCTGCTGCCTCGCTCTCTGCAAACTGCTGCTTGCGCTGCAGGATGACATCAGCCAGCTCTCCTCCTCTGCACAGCTCCATCACCAGGTACACACTGGCCGCATCTTCATGCACACTGCGCAGCTGCACCACATTGGGGTGTCCTGCAAGGTGCTGCATGATCTGAATTTCCTGCAGCAGCTCCTGCTCTTTTAGCAGCTTGTGCTTGGCAATGGACTTGCAGGCCAGCTGCTCGCCTGTGGCTGTGTTAGTGACAAGGCGGGTGCTTCCAAAGCGGCCCCTGCCCAGAAACTTGCCAAATTCGTAGCTGCAGCAAGTCAGCAGCAGAAGACATGCAGCACATCCAACGGGCTGATGCGTTAGGGCAGCTTTGTGCACTAGAACTGGTGGCATGTGTGATTGCACAACCTCACTTCAGGCTTCACACGTCAAATGTAAATGCATTCTGCAGTGGTGGTCTAAGGCGTAGCACCAGACTGGCCTCTGCATCCTCTGTCAACGCAGCATTGCATTGGATGCAGCAGGCTGCTCTTCACTGGCCCTGCCCCTGCGCATGATCCTGCAAGCTGTGCCTGCTAAGCAGCCATGCAGGTACCAGCAAGCGGGCTGCAGCTTACACTGCATGTACATCTTCGGTCTCCTTGCCAAACACGCTGTGCCCAGCTCGGTGCGGGACTTCAGGTGCAGGTGCCACCTCTCTGTGGCTTCCGCACGACAAGCAGGCTCCCATGCTTAAGCTGTGCCTGATTTTGATAAGCTCAACTCGATCAAAGCAAAAAACTATTAAGTGCGTCCTAAGAGCGGTGCCACCGCTCGCGTAGATGCCGCTGTTCGCCTGGCAGTGCCAGTGTGCGTAGTAGTGGTAGAGGATTGGTGGCGTGTGTTTTGCCCGCTTTGTTGTGCAGTTCATTGGCTAACAGCACAGCGCTGACCTTCACAGGGCGTTTGCGCACCCCATCTAATGCCGCATCTAACTTCCGGCAGGGCTAGGGTTTTTTCCGCCCAATATATGCAGTACAGGCCCGCGCGGTCGCCTTTGAAGTTTGAACTGTGTTGATGATGGTTGGAGGGTGTATGTGAAGGTCGCGCGGACCTGCAACGTTTGAATCATAAGCGCTCTCTGGCGTCACACAGTGTAACCAGAACTTGACAGCATCAGGGACAGCGATGACAGCTGGCTACATGGCTCCTTCCGCATTACAGCAACAAAGCGATCACAGATGAAAATTATGAGTCAGCATGCGCCTTGCACCCGCTGCTGCTGATCCTGCACCCAGCCTGCCAGGCTGGATCACCGGGCAGGAGCTATGCATGTCTACAGCTGCACTGCGTCTTGTGACAAAATGTACTGCTTCAACATGCAGGGACTGTATCATAGATTGCGAGGAACTATGCCAAATGTAGGTCTATGCCACCCCGCACTGCTGCACAAGCCACTTCATGGGTTTGCTCTTCTCCAGCGTCTTGCTGCACACCTGCAGGCACAGGCAGGCAAGGCACATCTGCCTTTCTACAAAGTGACCAGAAAAAAAGGCATTGCATGATTGTGAGGATCGAAGTGTGCTGGCCTATGCTGCTCACATGTGCAAGCCACAGATACATCATGGAGGCAGTGCCGGAAGCACAGCTGCTGGTGAATGCCAGCCCACATTAAAGTGCTCTGTGTCTCGGCTGTCTGCTGTAGCGCATTGACTGCAAACATAGCTTGCTGAGTTTGCACATCACCAGCCCGGCATGTGCTGCACCTCGACAATAGCAATCAGCACTAAAGAGGGCACTGCCTGTAGTGAGACAACCCCCCAAGCCACACACCTACCTGCAAGCATTCATGCAGGACGGCTGCATCGTGCTGATCTAGCCCCTCTGCTACAAGCGCGTCATCCAGCCTCTGCCCCAGCACACGCAGCAGCGCAGGCATCTGCCGGGGAAGGTAGCCCAGCATCCTGCTGCTGCTGCTGCTGTTGTTGTGCTTGCCAGCAGCATCAGCAGCACCTGCTGCGCAGCTGCTGCTGCCGCTGCCGGCGCCAGTGCTGGCGCTTGATAGCCGCTCCCTTTGAAATGGGCCATACGGACCTGCAAAGCACACGGCAGCAACGAACGGGGGACGCAAGCCCGCAAAAAGTTCGCGGGGCATCGTCCGTAGGGAAGAGTGTATATGTTATGTTGCGCGTCATGTCACTGCTCGTGACTGCCTGCTTCAAGTCTATCATGAACCAACAGCTGACAGTAATGACTCAAGCATGAGGCGGTTTATGTCATGCTGAGGCAGCACCCATTCTGTGTGGTGTGGGCAAAAATTTGCATGCGCAAGCTTTGCAGTCGCACTTCAAGCACTCTGCGCACATCCCGTACATTCATGCACAAGGACAAAATCATACAGTAACCGCAAAGGCTCATGTGACATGCACTGCGCTGCCTTGTGCCTCACCTGCACACCAGCGCCCCAGGTGTCGCACCTCACACACATAGCCCGCCCAAAATGACACTGCGCAGCACACCTGGCTGGCAGTGCTCAGGCACACCCCGCTCAGCAGCTGCTGCACCACCTCACACCCACACAGCTGCCGGCTGGCACCCAATGCAGCACCAAACCCTGCTGCTGCTGCTGCTGCTGCTGCTGCTGCTGCTGCTCCTGCTGAAGCTGCGTCTGCAGCTGTTTGGGCTGAATCTAGTAGCAAGGCGGAGGCATCAATGCTCCAGCTGTACACAGGGGCTGCTGCCTCCTGCTGCACCAGTGGGGGCTCTGAGTGCGGCTGCAGCAGCAGCAGCTGGCTGGGCTGCATTGCTGCCATTAGCGCTGTCAGCCGGCCTCTGGCTGCCACCTGAGCAGCCACACGCATGCAGCAAGGTGGTGCCGTTGTTTAGTCAATACATTGATGTTTATCCACATGATAGCGATGAAGCAACATCAACATTGCCATAGGCCGCACGTGCTTGTCATGAGAAAAAGCCGGGGGAATGCAGCAGGCCATGCCGTGAACACAGACAAGAGCCTCATGCGTGCCAGTAAAGCCCTCTAAGGACGAGTGCAGCAGAAGCAAGGGATGATTCTGGTACACGAACAAGAAAGGCAGGAGCAGCAAACCACAACACGGCAAACTCATACAGCCCATCCGCACCTGCTGAGGATCATACTCGCCACGCATGCCCGCCATGCTAGCCTGCAGCAGCTGCAGCAGCGGCGCATGCAGCTCCGTAGCCTGCTGCAGCAGCTGCAGGAACCCCAACCGCCACTCCAGCTCCACGCCAACCTGGTGCTGCTGCAGTGCAGCGTCGTGTGCAGTTAGCAGCATGCCGGCTAGCTGTTGATACAGCTCTCGCGCCGCTGCTGCTGGCTGCTGCTGCTGCAGCTCCGTTGACTGCACATTGGCCTGCTGTGGTTGCTGCTGCTGCCAGGCCCCAGGGCCAACTGCAGCGCCTGTATCAGAGTCCAAGCGCTGCCTCTTCACAGGGGGACCTGTATTGCACTGCTGCTGCTGCTGCTGCTGCTGCTGCTGCTGCTGCTGCCGTATAATCTGCTTTAGCTGCTCAGAGATGCGTCGCAGCAGGCCTTGCACTGCCTGCGGCCGCTGCGCAGCTACAGCACCTGGCAACCTGCACACAGCATAACACGCAGCAGCCGCAGCAGCAGCAGCAGCAGCAGCAGCACAACATACAGTGAAACGCATTGGTGCCTGCTTGCGTATGGCAACAATCTAGGTGCATGACGCTGCCCCAGTTGACAGCATGCCTGCAAGCTGCAGCGGATCGTCGCAATGAAAGAAGCGCCTGTCGCACATGTCTTATGACGGCCAGATAAACGGCAGCTACATTAAAGGACGGCTCACCTGTCCAGCAGCTGCTGTAGTATGTTAACAGGGTCTGCTGCTGCTGCTGCAGCCTGGCGTGCCGCGGCAGCACTGCCTTCATTGAGGTCCAAGCCGCATGCTGCACACGTCTGCACCAGCTGCTGCACCTGGACAGTCGAGCACAGGCTACAGTCTTGAAGCGCCTGCAAGCAGTCGGTCAGCACTGGATTCAAAAGGCAGCCGCAAACGCCATGCGGCAGCGGCAGCGCGGGTGCTGCGGTGAGGTCTCACACTCGCTGATGAAGCTGCAGTATCTGTTTCCCAGCTGGTTCTGGCTACCACCTCTTCACATACACAAATTATGGACCACTCTGCTTGCATTCTCCGCATGTGCAGCGGGATGCACTGCTGCACTCGCTGCAGCTGCAGCCCTCACACCATAAGGACTCCCAGCGCAGCCGCGCAACCAAACACAAGCAGCCATATGCACCATCCTGCACACATCATCAGCATACACAGCCGCATCCACGCAGCTCTGCAACAAGAAACACACACCACAACCACGCACCATGAGGAACTCCCAGCGCAGCCTCGCCTCCGCAGCGCTGCCTGGCACATTCAGGCTGATTGCGTCGCACATCTCGGGCAAGTACCTGCGCTGAATGGCTGAGCCCCAGCTGCGGGCGTGATTATCGCTGAGTTGGAGCCTGCCGTTGATGCGCGCCTGCTGCCCAAACTGCTCCAGGGTGGAGAGGGTGCCGGCGCTGAGGGGCGGGCTGCGGCAGCAGCAGCAGCAGCAGTCGCGCGTAATGAGAGGCAGCAGCAGCAACAACAGCGGCAGCCGCAGCAAGAGATAAGAGGTAGCAGCAGCAGTGGCGACGGCAGCAGCCGCCAGAAGCGGACGTATGGCAGCAGCAATGCGCTGCGGCTGAGCAGCTGGCAGTAGCACACAGCACAAGATGTCTGCACATGTTGCTGCACCTGAGCAGATCACTGACCGGGTGATATGGCTTTGCTCAGACGCAACATGCACGAACAGCGCGATACTGTAAACATGGCCAACAGAGCAAAGCCGTGGCAGCCTTACATGCTCGAGCTCGTGCCGCCTTGCTGCTGCTGCTGCTGCTGCTGCTGCTTGAGCTGATGGGCTGCACCTTCCAAAGTGCCCAGGGTGTCAACGACACTGTGCTGCACTGCTGCTGACACAGACTTCTTCAGCTGCTCCAGCAGCTGCACATGGTCCTGCACTTCAAAAGCACAGGCCAACACCTCAGGCGCAGCATGTGACATGTTTGAAAGTTTTGGAAGAGCACTACAAAGGCAGGTTAGATGAAAGCACGGGCAGGATTGCTTGCATACTGATATAGACATTGTATGTAGGAACGCTGTAGCCTCCTCTTTGTACAACCCTGAGCAGTGATTTGCAGATGCAAGATCAATGTTTTATGTGCGGATAATCGTATCATTATAAATGCTGGTAAATTTGCAGAGTGAAAGTGACAACAAAGTGCCTGCACACCTGCAGCAGCGCCTGGTCAGCGTGAGGCAGCTGAAGGTGCAGCATGAGCACCTCCCGCAAGCAGCACCACGCAGCACCGCCTGCAGGGCACAGCAGCAGCAGCAGCAGAAGTGGGTGGAGCCGAGCTTGTGCGGCTGTCATGTGAGGCGCATGTGGCCCAGGTCTGGTTTTGCATGTGAATGGCTGTGCATGTGCATGGCTGATCATTCTGCAGCAAGGCTGTACCTGTGCATGAAGCTGCGGGAGTCGACAATTTACCAACACAGATATGGTGCGGACGCTGCAGCGCACCGACAGGTGCCGCCCACTCACTGTTGGGACTGTCTGGTCCAAGGGCCTGCACTGCTGCAGCTTCCAGCACTTTGCTGTAGTCTGTACTGCCATGCAGCAGGCGCTGCAGCACCAGCAGGGGTGGCAGCAGGGTTGCCTGGCTGGCTTGGCTCAGGGCACTTGTTACTGCAGCTGAGAGCTGCCGCGTGCAACAGCAGAAGCAGCATGGCGGCGGACTGAGAAGGATGAATGCCAGCTGGTAGGTCGCATGGGCTTGGTATTGACACATCATGCTGCTGCAAGCTGACTGGACATTGAAGGTGATGAACATTGCGTCACTGTGAGGAGTTGAAAACAGTGCTTGACAACACAACAACAATAGAGGAAGAGCAGAGGCAGGAGCAGCACCACTTACCATCTCATGCACTGCTTCCCTGCAGCTGCTGCTGCACTCTCGCAGCGCCGTCAGCACCCCACATAGCCTATCCAGCCCTTGCGCTGATGCAGCTGCATCCACAAAGCACCGCTGCAGCTGCTGCAGCAGGCCCTGCACATCTAGCTTGCAAGCCAGCATGCAAGACACAATGCATCGCCAGCTGCTGTGCTTCAGCGCAAGGCCCCTCCAGCATTGATCTGCCACTGCTGCAGCCTGCTGCTGGATAAAAGACGGCTGGGAGCTGTCATGCCTGAGCAGTGAGAGCAGCAGCTGGCTCATCCATCTGCAGACAAAAAGCAAAGCGTGGCAGCAGCAAACAGAGCAGAACATCAACATACATGTGCACAGGTGTGTGCAGCAAGCAGCCGCTGGTTGCACTGACAAAGAAATGTTGTAATGCCTGCATGATGCCGCTGATATCTGCTGTCAGCTGCTCACACACCCACATGCTGCGAGGTCCAGGCTGCCTGGCTGTTGCTGCTGCTGCTGCTGCAGCGATGCGTTGTCATTGTGCATCCTGCATGCAGTAATGTATCCCCCCCCCCTGGTGTGCCCACCTGCTGGCAACATTGCTGCCGGTCAATGCAGCAGAGGCAGCAGCTGCTTGGAACAAACAGACAGCCAGTACCTGCAGGAGGCGTTGAAACACATCCACAGAGGAAGCGTATGGATCAAAGTGATTGTGATGGCTGTAGAGGAGTACAAACTTACAAGCAGTATGCCTTGGAATGTGTTGCGCACTGCGATCAAGCTGCAAGCCACAACACGAGCGCTCGAAGCTGGCGTGTCACACTAGGCGGTGCTGATGCTGCTGTACTTTCCAACGCCTGCTGCTTTGATAGTGCAGCGTGCTACGACCCAAAAAAAGAGTCTGACGGCGTCCAACGAGTGCCAACAATGCAGGCACTGTGGCTGCCGGCTGCCAGCGCAGCAGCATGGCATGCAGTGTGCCAGGTGTGTCACTCTGACAGTAAAAACATGCTGTGCTGCTGCTGCTGCTGCTGCTGCTGCTGCTGCTATTGCTGCTCCAGCACCTACCTCATGCACTGCCGCTGCCTCTTGCAAGTGCTGCAGCACATCCGTTACATACTGCTGCAAGCCAGCCGCTGCTGTATCAACCTCCTCACTGTTGCCTGCCTCAGTCACTGTGATCAACAGCTGCTGCAGCAGCAGCGACTGCAGCAGCTGCACAGGAGCTGGCATGCACCTGACTGAGAGCCTATTCCTGCTGCTGCTGCTGCTGGCATTGTGATCTCGTGCTGCAGCCAATCGATGCTGCAGCAGCTCTGCTGCACTGCAGCTGCTGCATGCCTGGTGCAGTATGTGACATGCTTCCTCTGGGTTGGGCAGCAGCACCTGCACAGCAGGTAGCAGCTGTAGTGCTCAGTAGAAGCACAGTGAACACCACCTTGAAGAACAACATAGACATCGGCTGGTTTTCACGGTAGCAGAGCTGCACTGCGCAGTGCTGGTGCTAGCGAGAATAGGTGAGTGGCTGGTCCAGCAGCGAGTTGCACCAAACAGCTGTAGCCGTGCTATTTACCTTCAGCAGGTCAACACCGCACAACTGCTGCTGTATCAACTGTGCCAGCAGCATCACCAGGCACGCAGGTTGCTGCTGTTGCTGCAAGCCAATCTGCAAGCCCCTGACGAAGTGGCGCCGTTGGAAGATTCTGCAGAATGTGGGGCAAACAGCAGCACCAAATCACAGCAGCAGATGTGCTGGCTCAAAGGCATGCAGCTGTGCACTGCATGCAACACGGCACTTGCCAAGTACACGTAGTACAGCTTTACTTACCCACAGGCACGCAGCTCCAAGCAGTCGTGTAGTGTAGCCTGAGCATCCTGGCTGCAGGTTGCAGCTTGCTGGCCAAGGGCAAAGCATACTGCTGCTGTGTCCAACATCTCGCTAAGAAATTATGGATATGTTATGCCTTCGATTACGCAGTACGCGTTGATTTTATCTCCGTTGAACCACGCAATAGAACACGATCAAATACGTGCTGCACGTCACATTGGCATGTCTCTTTTTCAAAACCTGTCACGTGTCACTCTAGCTGCTGGGTTATTAGCAGCCGCTAATTTGACAAAGGATGGAAAATCAAGCGTTCGGAGAAGCAAACGAAGCAATCGTCATTCGGACGAGGCAAAACAACGTACCAGAGCAGGCATGTACTACATCACCTGACAGAAGGGATTCGGTGAAAAACACGGTCTCTAGTCGCGGGCTCGGCTCAAAAATTGCACGCGTTCAATATCTGAACCACACCAAATTGGCTACGCCGGTCTGAAACTGGCCAAACGTGTGCTGCAGCGGGTGCTTACAGCATGTGACCCGTTCACAGGCCGCAGTGCGGCCCGCAGTTGCTGGCTGCAGCAGCATCCCTGCAAGGCTTGGAGCCTTGCTGCTCAGCCCTTACTTGCGTTTGGACAAGCTCCAAAACAGCCTGTGTAAGCACTGAGATCATCTATCTGTGTGCCTCAGCGAAAGCATCGCTGCAAGCCGCCGTTGCTCACTGAGCACTGGCAGCATACCTTGCAGGTGCGCAGTTGTGTGTTTACCATGCCTAAAACTGTCATTTTGCACTGGGACTGACTCCCAGTGTACGACAACAGCACAATATGCCATGACCGCTGAGCAGCCTGCAGTATGCTGGTAGTGCAAGACCGTGTTGCTGCTGTGACAGCAGGCCTAAATGGCAATATGCTCGTAGCCTAATGCATGCGCCGGCATGCGGTTGCCGGCATGTAACAACAACGACGACAATGATGGTCCTAACTTAAACCCTCGAAACAAGCTGTAACCTGGCATCAGCAAGCAACGCCTCCCTCAATCTATCTTCTTCTTCAAGGGTTCAAGGCGCAGCTGGCCGCAGAGCTAGCAGGCTGCCAGGTCTGCACAACAGCACGCAGCGCCAGCAGCGCGCAGCGCCGGCTGCACCAACAACACACCGCATGGAGCGGCAAGCAGCTGCTGCGGCAGCGGCCGCAAAGCAGCTGGCCTGGCACAAACAAAAGCAGGAAGCCAAAACTCCTGAACAGAAGGCACCCACAACGCCGCCTAGCTTGTCTCTGATGCTGCTGCCGTTGTGTGGACAATCTAGGCTTCGACAAGCTGAACAGGCGCCAGGTGGCAGCTCCTACATCTACCCAAATGACGTGATGATTATGACGATAATGAGCTGGCACCTCCTGCAGTACAGTACAGCGGCGCCATGCGGCGCCTAGAGGAGTGCCAGTGGGGCATGCAGACTTGACGGCTTGCGAGAGTCGTCCACGCTGTGTACACCCTGCCCTTGAGACATCCTTACTGTGAGTTGTGCCGCACAAAAGCGCCATCTTAAAACAAGCTGACGGTACTGCAGCTTAGCTCTATACTGTACGCTGTGCAGCTGCTTGTCAGGCCCATGTACGCATGTGGTGCTGTACACAGAGAGCACATCAACCATCATGGTTGGTTCAATGATAGGACCACACATGCTGCCAAAATGGCCCTCGCACCAGGTGAGGAACGACCCCAATCCGCTGTCAGGCGCAGATTCACCTGGCGAAGTATATATATGACCACACATACTGTATAGCACGCCAAGGCTCGGGCGTGTGGGTGGCTACCACTTGCTGTCAACCATGCCAAGGCAAGCTTATGACCAGTCTGTTTGCGCTTAGCAGGCAGCGCATGCGTTACAAACAGGGCCGTATGCACAACATGGTATTGCTGCACCTGATGGTTCGCACGTCGGCCCATGCGCTACAAAGAAAACCACACTCTCCAGTTGGCACAACTGTCATTTAACCAGAGTGCCCGTGCATGATGATATACAAGAAAGCCGGATGCTCATCCCCGCTACTGTTGAAGTGCAGTGAGACCATCATGACAGATTTGCAACCCAAACCATACATGACGCGATGAAGATGCTACAGCGGGACCACTTGCCAAACATATGTGAGGTGCACTTGTCACGTAACGCAGCACTCCTATGTGGCTGTCACCGCCTGTGAAGTAAGGCAGCCAGCAGCGGCTGACAGCGCAGTGACATGCCAGCGCCTTGCTAAAAAGGATGGCAGGGATCAGCAGCAAACAAACAAACAATCTCGCCCCTTCACACATGAATAATCTCAACCTCAGAGATGGACCCTCACTGCTGTTTCTCTTGCTGACCTTGAAAACAGAAACACCGTGTGTGCCTGCTGTGCACAGCATGCGCTGCTGCTGGTTGACCCACAGCACCCCAGTGAAGTGCTGCATGATCCTGCACAGATGCATGCTTGCAGCACCCCATCAAGCTGCAGCATTCCGCTGCTGATTACAAACCAGTGAGCTGCAGCATGACCAGCCCCAAGTACTGTGGCTGTTGTGAGTAACAGAGGCAACACCATGATACAGCCAGGCGCGGGAGCTTACTGCAGTGGTACCAACGCTCAGGCTGCACGCACCCGACACATGCATCAGCGCAAGTCAACTTTGTTGCGCTGCTGCAGCTGTATCAGGGCCTGGTTGACTGCCTGCAAGCACACAGCAGCAGCGGCAGTGGCAAGCGCCAGAATGTGTTAACACGGTGAGGTTGTGAGATGTAGGTCCTGGCACCACCAAGACGGTATGAGCCACAACTTGTTGTACTGTTGGTTACTGCTGATGTTGCTTACTGCTGATGGTGCAGCTCCAGCTGCTGCTGCCAGCGAGGGTGCTGCTGGCTAGCTACGACACGTGGGGCAAGTGCTTTAACAAACATTAAAACAACGCATTGAACTCAGTTTCTGTACCGTTGACGCACGAGACAATTGCAAGCAAAGCACCACATGACCGTCAGGCCTCTTGGGAGTGGGTGTCCTTCGCTGCTGCAGCAGGTTCCTGGCTACACCGGAGATCCGAGGACGCATTGGTCACAGAAGAAATACAATGATGGCAAATTTCATTCACCTCGTGAGGAGATGTTGACGAGGGGTCGTAGAACACGAGTTGCAGCGAGTCACAGTGTTCTGCCTCGACCTGGGCTCGCAACTCCGAAACAGCTGGAGCAGGGCAGCCATTCGGAAAGCACACCAAAAGCAACTTGAGTCCAAATGGATAGCAATGTTTATGCGTGAATGGCGTTGTGCGTGACATTGTCGACATGACCGATGCGGTGTCGTCTTTCTGGGTGCGTTACGCGAAGCAACTGTGTTGTTCCTGTGATATTTGCCACTTTCAGATGATCTGTCATCCGCTTTGGTCAGTTGATGCCGGTGTTAAGTTGTAGCTGACTAGACTCGCTGCTGGCTGGTACCACCAGATGTACGCCGAGGGAACTCGTTGTGACAGCAAGATCCGCAAGTACAGCTGATATACGTGCACAGGTACACAATCAGTAACGTGAAGAATAATGTACATTACCCCAGCATCTTTGCACGATCATTCGCACACACTGAATGTTGCCCCCAGCAGGCCAGACTCTGCCCTACCTGGCACGCACCGCTGTTTTTGCTGCTGAGGGACAAAGCCACACCACAACCACCCAGCACCAATACCATCCTTCCTAGCGCTTGTTTCGCAACGTAGCACTGTCAACCACCCTGTCTTCCACAATGAAGCGGCATCAAAACTCGGTCCACCAGGTTTGACTGCCACAGCAGCCATAGCAGATATGACACCCATCACAACTCAATCCACACCATCCACCATGAATTCAAATGCATGCACAACACCTGGCAATGTATGCATACATCTCCTCACACAACACGCAAACATTGCATAGACGGCAAGAACAGCTGCTGCATTACCACTGCACCCAAAGACTGGTTGCAAGCCATCAGTCTTTGCTACCTGCACTTTGCAGTGCACACAATGCAGAACGCCATGCAGCATTTGACCGCAACAGTTGCGTTCACATGAAAATATACCCGCAGTAAAATACAAGAGCGATGCATCGCTGCATCACCACACCTCATGGCCCATTCCTGCACAGATATGCACGCTGCAACGACCCTGTGTGCAAAGGGTCTAGAATCCTGCTGTCACTCCAACCTGACGTAAACAATAAGCAGTACAGCACACTGCATGCACACTGGCTGCAAGTGCAGCCAGCTAACACCACAAGCCGGTGCTGGCAAACAACACCATTGCTGCTGCATAGCACATAAAGCTGCTGGCCCTCAGGAACCTAGCTTTCAACCTGCTTGCAAACTCACTGCACATCGTGCAAGCCCTTCAACACTACCTGGCAAAAGGATGAAGCGTGCTGCACCACCCCTTTATCAAGGCGGGTAAGATATACGCAACCCTGCATGCTGAGCCTAACCAAAAAAAATGACATACAGAACCATATCTGCACTGCGCAGCATACGGCGGACCCTACGCGGGCGCAGTCACGCAGCTGCACTGACAACAACACGCACTGCAGGCCACATAGCAGCACTGCCAGCTGACAGCCAGCTTGCTAAACTGCACTGCCGCCAAACCAACAAGCATCAACAACATAAGCACCAGCACACGCCCACAGCACACGACCAGCATCTACTTGCCGGACAGCGTCGCCTTAAACACTGCAGCAAACTCGCCCCCCAGGGCAGCCGTCAGCTGTGCCATCCACACCACGCCCAGGCCCCGGGCCAGCTTGGCGGCAAAGCCCAGGCCCATCTCCTGGCCCAGCTGCGTGGCGGACGCGGTGCCGCCTGCCTTGATCATCTGCGGCAGCAGCAGTTGCAGCAGCAGAGCAGCAGACAGCAGACAGCAGGGCAGATGGGGCAGTCAAGCAGGCAAAAGAGCGGGCAGCAGCACAGTCACTATTATGCACAAATCTGGTTTGCTGCCTGCTGGGCGCTTTGACTGCTGGGCGCTTTGACTGAGCAGATAACGCATGTGCATGCGCACACAGACGGATGCATGCACCGCAATGCGCGTTGACACGAGTCATGGTTCACATGCGTACCCCCATGCATGCGCCTGCACGCGCAGTAACACTCCCTGCAGAAGCCACATTGAGCTGCCCACCTGCACATTATACTTCACGCCCAGCGACTTGAGCAGCTGCGAGGCAAAGTCAGGCCCAGCCGTCTTGAACGTGCCAGCAGCAGTGGCCGGCCCACACGCGTTCATCATGTCAGACAGGAACTGCGCGCCCGTGGTGTGCAGCATTGCCACCATGAAGTCGATGCCCAAAGCACCAAACAGGCCGGCAGCAAAGTCTGTGCCAGCGTGGCGCAGCAGGCCACCTGCAGCAGCAGCAGCAGCAGCAGTTTGCTGAAAGGCCGTAACAGCTAGCAGCGCATGTTTCCGACCAATGCGACCAATACAACAAGCTGCATGCACAGAGCCCTGTTGCTTCGTGCCTATCATGCTGCTGCTGTGTGCACGACATCTGGCTGCACCCCTCACCATACCACAAACAACAGAACTGCCACACGCACTTTGTTGCTGACCTGCCTAACACACACACGCTGCTAACCCGAGAAATCTGCGCCAAAACCAAAACCAAACACCACACCCTGCCACACACAAGCAACACAATGCTTCGCGCACATGCGTATTGCCCCTCGCCACAGCGCTGCAGCTGCTTGTCCACACCAGCTCATGTACCACACAAGCTACCACACACATGCACACACACATAAGCCCGCGCTGCTGACCTGAGAACTCTGCGCCCATCTCCAAAAACATCTGCGGCGCAAACTCCGGGTCGCTGCCCTTGACCAGGTCAGCAATCACAGCAGGGCCCAGCGCAGTGAACAGCGCTGCTGCTTCTGCCTCGCCCATGGACTTGAGCTGCGCTGCAGTGGCTGCTGCGCCTTGCTGCTGCCACTGCTGTGCGAGCTGGTGGATGCCTTGCGCCTCGATCTGCTGCAGCAGCTCGTCGAGTGCTGCTGCGGAGGGCGCTGCAGGGGGTGAGGCAGCAGTGGTGGGGGAGGTGGGGTGGTGCAGGGAAGTTTGCAGGAAATGTCGTAGAGGAGGCTTGTGAGCTGTATGCATAGACTTGGGATTGTGCAGTTGTCCTGGAAGCTGACTAGTATCTGCATGCACATGCTGCTGCGTTCTCCAGTGTGGCAGCAGCAGTACGAGCAATGCAGCTGCTGCATGGCAGCGTGATGCTGTTCAGGAACTGTGCAATGCCAGCACCTCCCATGCTGAATGATTGCGGCGCCACTGCCTGCATCATGCTAGCATGGTGCAAGCGCAAATACGTGCTGCCTGATGAAATGCAAGTTGCGCAACGACGAGCAGCATAGCAGTGCATGGAAGTGCTGACACACACATGCGACCTGCAACATAACAACATGCATGCAACGCAAGGTTGCAGGATACAGGGGCACCCTAGCATAAGCAAGCTTGCATTGTGCGAACTTGCCATAATAGTCTATCACATACTCATACCTGGCTGGCTGACATCCAGTGCTTGTTGCTGGTAATGCTGCTGTGGGCTGGAGAGCACCTCATGATGTGCCTCAGCTGTTGCTGCATCTACTGCTGGGAAGGCAGGCAATTGCACGCCCTCGGGCGCATCGTGGCATACAAGTCGACTCCTGAAGGCAATTGTCCGCACGCAAGGGTGGTTGCGGGGTCTGCATGTGGCCCTGCTGCTGCAGCTGGCGGGAGTGGAACTGCTGCTGAGCAGGGCCCTGGAGTTCATCATGCTGTGCGAGCGAGCTGCCTCAAGGCGTCAATGAACGAGGAAATTTAGCAACAACACGAGGCCAGACACGCAACCAGGTTCTCTGCTTCGTGCTGTCGAGGCGCCAACGATTGAAACGGCTCACACAGTTTGCAGCTGCTCGCGTTCCTTTTCAATCACTAATCATGCATTGACTACATGCGCCTATGTAATGTGGGCTAAAAGCGTTGCATGAAGCCGGTCCGGCCATTGACGTCAGTGCCAAGTGACAAGGAGAACGAGCGGGCTGTGCCACGGATGCTTGAGCACCTACAGGCTGAACGCCAGTGCTTGTGCCGTGATGTCGCTTTCTCTTTGTTCCAAACTCAACCATCCCAGCAGCACGGTTGCTTGCTGGCTCCTCAGTTGCATGCAGCAGTGTACATTCTGCTCAACAACAGCGGTCCCCTCGCTGCTATGAAAGTCTGAAGTCAACCACTGCTTGCACTGTATTTTCAACAACTGATACAATGACAAAGGACAAGAAAATCACGAGCTTCTTCAGCAAGCAGCAGCATGCACCGCAGATGCCACGCAGCAAGAGCAGGCAAGCCAGCATAGGCGACCTCAAGAAAGTGGTGCGACTACCCAAGGCTGGCATGTGCGCAGATGACGAAGAGCTGAACCGACTTGTAGACTGCCTGAAGACCCATTTTACCAGCTGTTGTGAAGCCAGCAGCAACGCCAGCGACTGCAGCGCTGCAGCAAGCAGTGCCGCACATGACAGATGTACCACCAGCAGTGGCAGCAGCAGCAGCAGCAGTACAGAGCAGCTGGTCCTCAGCTTGAGGCAGCTGGCATGCTACACCATCTCCATCGAACAGCTCGAGAGGGTGCCGCTGGCCAAACAAGTCAAGGCGCTAAGGCAGCATGCCGATCCAGATGTGCAGCGGTTAGCAAGCAGGCTAGTTGAGAAGCTGCGGACTGAGCTGGTGCAAACAACAGCTATCAGGCGGCAGAAGCAGCGGAAGGAGAGCAGCAGCTTGCGCAGCATGCTGCAGAGAAGCTAGGCCAAGAGCTGAGCTAGACCACCGATGTTTTGGCACGCGGGACACAACGCAGCAGTGACAAAGCAGAGCAGAAGAAGAAGCAGAGCACAGCAGCAGCAGCAGCAGCCTGGTCTACGCGTCTTGCAGGAGAGCAGGCACTGGTGAGCAGCAGCTGTGAGCCGCGCCTGGCTGCCAAGTTCAGCCGTACTCCGGTGCTTCAAGCAGCAGCGGGAGAGCAGCAATCAACAATTGAGAGGGGCAACCTGCTGAGAGTACTGCACAGCAGCCAGTGATGCGCTAGGGCAGGCCCAGGTGCTAGCGGCGCTGGTTGGAAGTTGCACCAGACGTCATGCTGTTGGCAGATGATGATGATAACATGATGATGATGCTGTTGGCAGAGAGTTGCTTTTCACATGCAAGCGTTCGACCCGGCGCTGTTATGCTGTTAGTGGAGAAGCTGTAACCCAGTCAAACTTTGCAACTCAACTTTGCAGAAATGCTGGCATCTCATGGAGTCCAGCAATGCCAGGCAATGCCTCCTTCTTGCGCTGCGTGTAACACGACGCATCGTTCATTCTTATGGTTACATGGTTTTCAATGTACAACTTGCAGTGCTTGAAGCAGCACGACAGAGAACGTGTCCATGGTACACGGTAGACATGTAGAATGCTATGTTTGAACATGTTGCAGACAGGACTCCTGGCTGTTTGAAACAGTCAGCAACAGTATGATCAGACATAATTCAGAAAAATACTCAGCTCACACACATGTGAAAGGGGGAATGGCGCAACTTGCACCCAGGCTCATGCCGACTCGGAGAAACTATTGAGAATTTGCAACTATCCAACCTCCGTGCCAGTAGCTGCACTTGCATGTGCCAATCTAGGGGCACGGTGAGGATATGTCAACGTTGACCAAATGTTGGATTCTGCTGTGAAACACAGCACAAACAACTATCTCAACGGCGGGGACGCCCATCACAGAGGAACGGGGCAGATTCATCCGACCCTGCGAATCCACCATCTACATAGGCAGGCATTCCCCTTCATACCAGAAAAAGAAAAGACGAGCTGCACTTGATACTAACCCATTTGTGTGCTGACTGAGCTGCTTCTCCCATTCTCCCATCTCTTGCAAGAAGAATTGATCCTAATCTGTAGCACTACTGCAAACCGTGCCACAGCCACACAAAGAGTATGACGCAGTCCACCCTGCACATCACGCAGCCATACCAGCAGCAGCCTTGCACACCTGCCTAATGCTGTCGCGCAATCGCTCATTCCCATCCACAAACGCACCAACTCGTACATGGTGGAGCCACAGCCTCGTGCAGGTGTTGCTGTTGCGAATCAACACCAAACTCCTGCGGCCAACTGACTGCTGCGCACCTTCTACCTGGCACTTCCCGCAGCTGCAGCTTCTGACACACCCAACCTCACTGCACTGGCCCCCAAACAGGCTGCACAAGCCTGCTCAGCGTAGCTGCACCTGCGCAGTGCTCTCCCCTCAGCACCTCTGTGCTGCTGAGGCTGGTCCAAGGCTTGCTGCTAGGTGCTCAGCGCAGTTGCAGCAGCTCCCTGTGCTGCTCACTGCTCCTCCCTGAGCACCTCAGTGCTGGGGCTGCCAATGGCTGGTGGCGTGCCGTTGAACTGCGCAGCATCCTTCGCGGCGTCCCGCAGCACCGTTGCGTCATCGACATGGCTGGTGTGCTTCACATCAGGGTGGGCCCTGCAGCATAACATATACATGACAGTACACGTGGCTTATATGCCCAGGGCTCAGCGGTGCCCCGCAGGCATCTGGCAAAAAGTAGCAAAGCAGCAACGGCTCTTTACTTGCAGGTTCACACCAGCCAGGCCAACTGCCGAAACTCGAGTACTCATTGGTTGTCATCAGTCCTTGCTGATTATGTTACTTTGTTGTCCTTTGTTCTCACCGTGTGGGCGTTGGCTGCTTGGCTGCCTCAAAACGGACCCCCAGGTCCCTCAGCCACGCCTCATTCAGCTCGTCACACTTGAACGATCGTCATCTTTCTTGACTTACGACTGCTGTTATGCTCTCACCTTGTTGGCATGTGCTGCTTGGCCGCCTCGAAGCGCCGCCCCAGGTCCCTGAGCTGCGCCTCCTCCAGCTCGTCACGCAGCGCGGGCAGCATCACGTGCTCCTCCTCATGGATGTGCTCCAGGAACGTCTGCAGGCACAGCCGCAGCAAACAGGCACGGAGCGCAGGAACAAGTTTCACTATGATGGCAGGGGCTGCCTGCACAATGCATGTGAATGCATTCGTGTGCTCCTCCTCATGGATGTGCTCCAGGAACGTCTGCAGGCACAGCCACAACAAAACAGGCGAGCAGCACAGCGCCAATGTTGAAGTGCGTGCAGCATCATGTGCTCCAGGAACGTCTGCGCAGTGAGTTATTGAAAACACACAAGCAGTGCAGCGCGTCAGGTGAGTACTACTTGCAACTACTTGTGCAGCGGGCTGCCCAATGCATGTGAACCCATGAGCATGCTCCTCCTGGTGTATGTGCTCCAGGGACGTTTGCAAAAACAGCCGCAGCAAACAGGCAAGCAGTGAAGGAAGCTGGAGTTTCAGATGTATAAGGGGCTGCCCGCACAACGCATGTAAATGGTTCACTTGCTCCTCCTCGTGGTTGTGCCGCAAGAACATCTGCGCAGCATTTCAGGAGCTCTGAAGGTGGGTCACAACCTCATCAAACACCAGTTCCCAATCAAATGCAGCATAGTACGCCGTCACACAAAAGACAACACCAATCATGTTACATGATGTCAACCAAAACAACGCCCCTCACCTCCATCAGCTGGTGCATCTTGTCCTCATAGGCCTGGTCGCCAAAGGTCATGCCCTCCAGGTCAGCAGAGAACAGCTTCAGCGAGTCGTGCTCATCAACCTGCACGCATGCAGCAGCAGCAGCAGCAGCAGCGCACAGGTCAGCAGAGAACAGCTGCTGAGAGTCGTGCTCGTCAACCTTCACGCAAGTTACATGCAGCAGCAGCGCACAGGTCAGCAGAGAACAGCTGCTGAGAGTCGTGCTCGTCAACCTCACGCAAGTTACATGCAGCAGCAGCGCACATGTCAGCAGAGAACAGCTTCAGCAAGTCGTGCTCGTCAACCTGCATGCAATGCAGCAGCAGCAGCAGGAACAGCAGCAGCAGCAGCAGCAGCAGCAGCAGCAGCAGCAGCAGCGCACAGGTCAGCAGAGAACAGCTGTCGAGAGTCGTGCTCGTCAACCTGCAAGCAAGTTACATGCAGCAGCAGCAGCAGCAGCAGCAGCAGCGGCGGCAGCAGCAGCGGCGGCAGCAGGCATGTGTACAGAATCACTTGTGCCGCTGCACATGCCAGCGCCCCAGCGCACACTTCAAGATATGTTGCACACTGCTCACCGCATGCTCGCTCATGTGCTGCTCCACAGCCTCGGCCACAGCAGGGTACAGCACGGCTTCCTCAGCAACGCAGTGCACAGCCAGCTCCCCTCAACACTGAGCAGCCATTAAAGGTGCACCTTTGCATAGCCCTGCTCACCGCATGCTCGCTCATGTGCTGCTCCACGGCCTCAGCCACAGCAGGGTACAGCACGGCCTCCTCAGCAGCGCAGTGCACAGCCAGCTCCCTCAGCAGCTGCAGTGCCAGCAGCTGGCGCTGGTGGGGCGTGTCTGTGGGGTCTTTGTAGCGGCGGTACAGGCCCTTGATCCTGCAAGGGCAGCACAGCGGTTCGGCATGATAGCCTTTGTCATCTAGCCTTGCGCAGCACAATCGCATGCTATTTGTCCATTGTTTTGCAAGGGGGGTGTCTGTGGGGCCCTTGTAGCGGCGGTACAGGCCCTTGATCCTGCAGGGCAGGACGTGTGCAGCAGTGCAATGCGAGAGGCATGGGGAGCTGGCCCAGCAATGCGGGGTGGCGTGGGGTGTTTTGGCATAGCTCTGCTCTGCATCAACATTGATGTGTGCCCTTGAAGCAGTGGCATCCTAGCAGGCAGTGAGTTGCTGCAAGCAGGAGTTCCATGCCAGTCAAGATACAGCATGGGCCCTCTTTGCAGGAAATGATGGCAACTCACATCGATTTCAGTGAACAGCTGATCAGAAATTTTTCTGCAAGCACTTCGTTGCTCACCTGTCGTGGTCATTGGGGACAATGGACATGATGCTTGTGGTGTCCTGCAGAAAAGCAAGGATATGAAACAGTGTAGGTGAGTGTATGCATGCAGAGCTGGGCAGCAAGTGCACTGCTGTAGCTTGCTGTGAGTTTAGGTCCATGAACAATTATAATTCATGACTGCTTTCAGTGTGGAGTCAGCAGTCGCGCAGTGAACAGAGTAGTCTGCGCGCGTGCTGCTGCCAGCAGCAGCGTCAAGCAGGTGCTGCTCTGCATAAGCAAGGCCAACAGCAGGCAATGGGCCTCAAATTGCAAGCAGCACTACCAAAGTAATGCGCTCACCTCATCTGCAGGAGGCACATAGCCCTCCGGCTCTTCCTTGGCCTCTTCGAAGTCCTCGTCTCCTTCTGCCTCGTCTACACCTGCAGGTGCTGCCTCCACCTGCTGCTCCTGCTTCTCGCCAGCCCTGATCTCGTTGTATTGAGCTACAGCTTCCATTCAAATACGATTATGGGCTGCGATCAGGGCTGGAGGATGTTGAAAGTTGGTCTCGGAAAATGCCCGGATGTTGCAACGACAGTGGTAAATGCAAGCGGTGTTATCATGTACAGTACATTATTCAGATGAATGCGCACGTTGCTGGTGTTGCTGCGTATATATGCGCCCGTTGACAGGGCTGACACCCTGGCACTGCATGAGCTGGCATAACAATCTCAAGCCTACCACCTGGAAGCAGTGGGCACGAACTCGGTGTCGTGCAGACTCTGCGGGTCACTATCTCTGGAAAATGTAATGTGTGAGCGCGGCACATCAGCGTGCTCCTTGTGTACTGCTCTGTACTGCCTTTGCACTTGCAGCATGCGGCATGCTAGCAGGCACTGCCATCCTGGCAGGAAGGCAACCTGATGGCAGCGTTGATAGTCTTCCCATGTGCTGTGAAGGCGCACTTGTCAATGGTCAACACAGTGGTAAGAAATTTGAACACAAAAAAATGCGCAGTAACGCTCGCCCTAAAATTAGTGAGGATAATGAACCATACATTGTGCGGCAAGAAGGAACTAGGGGCGACACAGCGCCCGCCACAAGTTGTGTCAGCCGGCCCTTCCACTCTGATGCCTGGAAACATATTCAAGCCAGCTGACAAAACAAAATCAGCTTGATTTACTGAACGCTTGACACATATGGTGGCTGAATGTCGGCATCAGGCAGCAGTTCCGGCACGAGCTAGTTACTGCGCTCACTGCATACTTGCTGCATGCCAGCTGCTCTCACTGCTCAGCTCCTGCTCAATAACCACATGAGGCCGCAGCGCTTGATCCTGCTGCATCAGTTCCTGCAAGCCCGGCCGCTGCTGCTCCTCCTCCCTGATCCTCTGCCAGCTGTCCTTCCACATCAGCTCCTGCTGCTGCCAGTCCTGCTGCAGCAGGCCAGTGCCGCCAGCTGCACCCCACAAGGCGCCAGCAGCTGCATTGCTTGCACTACCGCTGGTACTGCCAGCATCCTGTTCGGCCGCCGCTGCTGCGTCCCGTAGCTGCTGGTTCAAGGCTTTGAGGGGCAGCCACCACTTGCTGCCCACTTTTGCTTCTGCAAGTGCCAGTGCATGTGCCTGCCGCGACCGCTGCGCGCGTGCGCCGCCAGCACCTGGCAAAGCAAAGTGTGCGCCGGTCACGTTGTCAGGCAGCTGCGACAGCTGAGGCAGCTGTTGCAGTTGACTGTGCAGCGCTTCCTGCAGGCGTTGGAAGAGAGGCAGCGCAGCACTGAGTCACCAGCTGTGCAGCATTATCTTGCGCATGATTGAGATGCCGCGCAACCCAAGAACCACATGTGCACGCGCAGCAGCCGATTTCTTGGACATTGGTGGCCGGTCTATTTGCGCAACAGCCATGCGAGAGCAGACATCAAATGTGTGCCTCTACAGCATGATGTCTGTGCATAAAACAACGCTCAACACTGTGCAAGAAACCTCATCATCTGCTCAGCAGGCTCACCGCATCCTGCAGCAGCTTCTGCCGCCGCTGTGCTGCTTTGAGCCGCTCTGCAGCTGCTGCTGTGTGCTGCTCCAGCAGGTGCACCAGCCGCTGGTCAGACTCTTGCTGCGTTGCACGTGCTGCTGCTAGCGCGTTAGGCGCTGCCTTGAAAGCATCGGTGCGCAGCTGCACCTGCAGTGCAGTGGAGCAGGCGTCAGCAGCATGCTCAATGAGCGCTACTGTGCAACACAGCAGCTGTCACCTGCTCATGTTGGCTTTGGCTCAAGCTGATGTCTGGAGTCTGCACAACGCTGCATCGGCCAGGAAATACATTGTGGCCTACACACTCCTCCCACCAGATATCACAACACGCACAACGCCACAGCCACAACCCAGCACGGTACATGCTAGCGCCAGCCTTGCCAGCCTACCTGCCGCTCCAGCACCATGCGCCGTGCTGCAGGCAGTGCTGCAGTGCGCCTAGGGGCGTCCGCAGGCTGCTGCGCTGCAGCACCCACAGCAGACAGCCGGCTTGCTTCTGCTGACAGGCAGCTGCTGGCCTCGCCACGCAGCGCACCATGCATGGCTGCTGCCCTGCTGCTGTAGCCCACCCCGCTGCATACGCTGGCGCTGCTGGGCTGCTGTTCAAGGCCTGCCCTGTGCGCGGGCCAGGCAGCAACCGACGCAGTTGAGGGCTCTGCATGCAGGCCTGTGACGCCTGCTGCTGTGACTGAGTGCAGCAGGGGGTGGTTTGAGGGAACCTTGCTGCTGATGGGCCTGGTGCTGCAGCTGGGCTCGTCAGCTGGCTGCGGGGAGCTGCAAGCCACTGGCCGCAGCGTAGCCTGCATGCAGCACACAAACAAGATATTGAGTACAGCATATTCTCCTTGCAACCTGCTGCAACACGTCTAAACATGCGGCCTGCCTCTATTAATCACCACCAGGTAGCTTGCTGGAACACCTCTTTTAAGCCCAGCCAGCACTGGATGCGTGTGCAAGTACTTGTGCACGTGAGGTCCAGTCATCGCACGCCCTGCTTGCAGGACGCTGACCACAGTGGGCTGTTCTGCCAGCAGAGCTATTGCGCAGCTGAGGAATTGCTTGTGTGCATCGCCATTTCGTTTTGGTGTGCGAAGATCTCTGCAGGCGCGGTTGCTGCTTCTCTGCCTCAAGCGCCTGTCATTGCTGCTGCTGGACCCCGCAGGGCCAGCTCACCAGTGCTGGGTGGCTGAGCTTGAGCTGCTGCCGCTGCCTGCTGCCCCGCCAGTGCGCCTGGATGGTTGTTGCTGCAGCCTCGCGCCGCGCCTGCCATGCCTCCAGCTCGCCAGCGCCCAGTTGCTTGATGGCGCGCTTCTCAAGCTCTAGTTGCTGCAGCGGGGTTGGAAATGTTGTTGCAGGGTGTTCAGCAGGAGTTGGTGCAGTTTTGCTGGTGGCAGTGGACTGCAGTGTGCAGGGCTGTTGGACTGCTGCTTGTACAGTGCAAGACTGCAGCGGTGGTGTGGCTCTTGTTGTCCAGGCAACCTTGCAGGAAACTGACACAGAGCACTGTGGCGGTGCTGTCGCCCCACTGCCCATGCATCGGAGATGGAATTTGCAGAAAGATAGGGTGCTTGAAAGAATGAATTGCATGCATCAGCTCATAAACTTTGTCTTGATAGCTGTGACGCGTCAATTCTGCGGCGCACCTGGATGCGTTCATGGTGCCGGGACATGACAGCCTGGAACCTGGCAGCCCGCTGCTCCTGCTCATTATCCCTTGCTGCCTGCAGGACATACAGGTTGCTTACAGGATTAATACAGATTCCCGCTTCAAGAATGGTTAGCATGGCCTTTAGCATATGTCAATACGTGCTTTGCTGGAGTACGGGCGCATGCTGATGCAGACAAGTGGCCCTGAGCCAGCTGATTGGCATGACTGATGAGGTTGGTTTCCGGCCCACTCATAGGCATATCCCACCTGGCGGCGAGCCAAAAACCTTGAAGCATGCTGTTGTATTGTGCTTGCTGCTGACTGCTGCTGCTTGTAGCGTTTTTGTGCTTGGTAGCGCCGGAAGTGCTTCTGAATGACTGCTGCTGCTTCATGCTGGTGGGAAGCACTGCCTTGCTCCAAGTCTGCCATGACACTTGGAGTGTGACTCTCACTAGACTATTGTTACTTTCTTTGAATATCTAGACCGTTGTATCAGGGACCAGAAGACAATAATGTGTGTTGACTGATGATGGCACAGCAGGAAAATAAGCTGCGTGGACGATCACACGTACGCAGGCATACGGCTGAATACAAATGTTATTACAGAACGTTTAAATTTTACGTGCTTCCTCTTTGCACTTTCGATACTAGCGAAGCTAAAAACGCGATTTTGCGCCTAGGGCTCTTGCCAACCACTACCATGTTAAGTGTCCACCCCTTTGAGGTTGTTATTTCTGCTAGAAGCAAAGCCCTACTTGTTGTCTTCCTCGTATGTTTTTTTGCCAACTACGTTGCAGTGACCTGGCTGTGGCAGATCAACGCTGTTCAAAGTTCTCACCGTAGCTTGCTGTACTCGCCTGAGATGCTACGTGCTCCCCACTCATCAGCTCTAGCCGGCTGCAAACGTCACAGCTGCTGCTCTCCACGAATGCGTGGTGGTCGACAGCACAGGACTGACAACCGCAGGCATCTGGCTGTGCAGCTTACATCACACATGCCAACATCCCATCAGTTCAATGCCCTGCCTAATAGTGAAAAGAAAGCCATTGATCAGCAAGACAGCAGCGTTGCAGCAGCGGCTGACGCAACAGATGCAAGCAGCAGCACCAGCAGCGGGCGTGTGGCGCTGCTGGCTGGACTGGTTGCTGTTGCTGCCCTTGTACTCGTTGCTTCTGGCGGGTTTGGGGGGCTGAAAGACAAAGTCAAGGTAAGCGTCGTAGCATTATGCAGGCAGCTATGGCTGCAGCGCCTGCAGAGCCGTGTATGACGCAACCGTCAAATCACCATCAGCTGGTGTTGCCTGGGTGATAGATCAGTATGCCTGCAGCTTTGAGTTTGTGTGCGCAAGATGCTTGTAAGCGCTCAAGAACACAACACTAATGTGGCTGGTGTTGCAACCAGCACCTGCAGCAAAATTTACCTCAGAACACTGTAATGAAGTGCTCAAAACGCACCCTCTTCGCTTTGTTTGTGTGCTCATGTTGCTTGCACTACCGCCTGCAGGACCTCGAAGATCTCATCGCAGCTTCAGGCTATTTGGGGCCCCTCATCTATGCTGGTGCATATGCTGCGGCAACAGTACTGCTGTTCCCGGCATCGCTGCTGACGCTGGGTGCAGGATACCTGTTTGGTGAGCTGCCCTGTGCTCCAAAGTTACTACTTACCAGCAGCAGCAGCAGCAGCAGCAGCAGTGTCGTGTTTGCAGGCGCTAAGATCGCTGCAGACTCCGCTGCAGGGTGTCGCTGTTGCTGTGGTGCGGTCGCTGTCAGCAGCTGCTTGAGCGGCCAGGTGTATCAGCAGGTTGAAATTTGTCTGACTGCGCCAAAGCAATAGCAGATGCACCATCACAAATGCACTGTACATGCACAATATTACAGACATTGTCACCTAAGTTTCCGCTAGTGCTTGCTGCACCTGAGGAACAGCAGCTGGTGATGGACAGTGTGGTTGATGTCTGTTGGTATCTGATGACAGAGATGTGCATATGGCATGTAAGCATGTAAGTATCCTGAGCACTCTCGATCGAAATGAATCTGTGCTGTGCAGGGCCGCTGAAGGGGACTGCGCTAGTCTCTGCATCTGCCACACTGGGTGCCAGCCTAGCTTTCCTTGTATCGCGCTACATTGCGCGCCCAGCAGTCGAGGAGAGGCTGCAAAGTGAGTATGCTGCTGATCCCAACACTGCAGTGGGCTGTGGTGGCGGAGTGTGCCTTACTTGCTGCCAGCAGGATTGTAACCATTCCTTGGTAACTGGCTGTAGAAAGACAAGTTGTTGCTGACAGGGCGTCACACACACTAGACATTGCTGCGATGCCACTGCTTCTGTGGAAAAAGGACTGGGCCCAGCATGTGTCATATCAGGCTCAGCATGGGGTTTGTGCACAACGATGTTCCGACTTTGCAGGCTGCAGCTGTGTTACGAGTTCCAGCTGGTATGCCAGCGCAAAGCTCTTATGAAGGCTTTAGGCTAGCACGGGTGCTTACGTGCTGCTTCTGCTTGGGTTCAGTTGCGGCTGCTGCTCCTTCTGCGCCGGCCAGGTTACCCCAAGTTTCAAGCCGTGTATGAAAACATCAGCAAAGACGGAGCAAAGCTGGTGCTGCTGCTGCGGCTGTCACCTCTGGTGCCGTTCAGTCTGCTGAACTACGGCCTAGGTAAGTGTTCAAACTGGTGCACAGCATTGTGTGGCGCGCCAGGTGTTGTTGCAATGTGCATGCTCGATATCATGGTGTGTTCTGAGGGGCTGGTTGGTTGGTTGTATACATTACTTTGAATCATGATGCAGCTGTCAATCTGTACAAGCAGCACATACAGCACAGCTGTTGTGCCACAGTCTCTCCTTGCCAGGCACTGTGTCTTCAGTGCATGCCCTTCATTGTGTGTGATGCAGAGCTCACAGGGCTGTTTGGTTGCGTGTGCGTGCCTTCACCACACGTGCATGTTTGCTGGGTTGCACCTGCAGGCATCACCAAGGTCGGCTTTCCCGAGTATGTGGCTGCCTCCTGGGCAGGCATGCTACCAGGCACCTTTGCGTATGTGTACCTTGGCTCGCTAGGCAAGGTGGCGGCCGATGCAGCAGACACTGGCGCAGCAGGCAGCTTCGATGGGGTCAAGCTGGCACTCTACGGTGAGGCGGCAGCAGCAACGCTAGTGCATGCAGCATCTGTGTACACCTTGCCATTTGGAATTCGTTGTGGAAGTACATCGGGGGTCTCCTGGTCAAGCTTTGCTTGAACAGGTGCGCAGCTGTTTATGTACTAATCACAGCCTTTGCAATGTCATGCTGTTTCTGCATCAGTGCGCGTGTTTTCGTTGTGAGCCTGCAGACTTGCACATCAACCACAGTCGCATGGCATACCATGCATCAACCCACAGTGATCTTTGGTGATGCGTGCCGTCAATCATGCTGTCTGCAGTTGTTGGGGCAGGCGCCACCATCTGGGCAACCAAGCTAATCAGCAGCGCAGCATCTGCAGCCATTGAAGGGACCAGCGCACCCGAAGCTGGCGGCAGCGGGCCGCCCAGCTCGAATGGGAAACGCAGCCAGCAATGATGGATAGGGGCAGCATTGTGGTGCCGAGTAATGTGATGCTTGGCCAGGCCCTGGGATGGATGCCAAACTTCAGCCACGCAACTACCCAGTGATTTGATGAAGTTGCCGATGCAGTGCATGGGATGCGCAGCAACCTACTTGAAGCCGCTGGGGCCAAGCTGCGCTGGTGTAGTACTGGCAGCTAGCTCAGAGGCCATCTTACACGTGGCATGACCATTGCGTCTTCATGCATGGTGCACAGCTGGTGATGCTCGTGTGGTAGCAGTACCATAGCTGCAGCTTCCAATGAGTTGAACTCGCTGAATGCCAAGAGTCAATGATGCTGTTGTCACGGCATGGTGCTGTGCTTGGCAAGCGCAACCTGCTGCAGCGTGCGTGCTACGACCTGGTGAAAACATAAACACATCTTCTGTTCTCCTTGTAGGCCTTTCATCACAGTCTTGCTGCTGTGGTGCTGCTCTTGATCACTGCACCTGTGTAGGTGGCAGCCACTACCATGATATCATGGCTGGTAGAGGAACCAGACATCGATTTTGGACACTAATGCAGGGCAGTCACAGGCAATGTGCATGTGAGGTGCATGCTGGGGCGATATTACGAGGGGTAAAAGTGAATGCGGCTTACTTTCTGCATACGTTCCGTGGGCGCTCACACCCTTCAGAATATACCAGACCAGCACAAAACCACCACTTTCAAGCGCGTCTCTCAGCATCTGCTGATGCTGGCACTACTTCGGGGGTTGTGTAACAGGGGTTAACCGTTCGCCGTGAAATTAGAAAGGCAACGAACAGCCTCATCAACACTGCTGTAATTGCTGATGGCAAACAAACGCAAAAGCAGCAACACGGCGGGGATCGCCGCTGCAGGTGTCACAGTTTCAGAATGAGCATGCAGCTGTTCTGCAAAGCATTACAACTGTTATCCTTGTTGTTTCAGTCGGAAATTAGTTCAGCAACGTGCGTCGCCTTTATGAGGGACCATTGGCACAATGAGACCTGAAGAGGACACCCTCAAACATCGTTGTGCAGTCAATCGCAGCGCCTCATCATTAAGCTAACGATTGCTATCTTAACATGGTGTGCTTTTATTTGGGAGCAGTTGCATTAATGCATTGATGACGATACACCTGTGTCGCGTCTCTTTAAAGCTGCACCTCGTCAGTCTGATCAAGCCTGTGAATTTCGAGACTTTTGCGTGTCTAGCAAGGAGTTCGGCGTGACCGAAGGCAGCAACAACTGTGGCGTGTGTGGCCGCGCTGGCTGGTGTCGCTGCTCCGTCAAATAATAGAATTGTCTGTTGCTGAAGGACGTCGGTGGTCGCATAAGGGCGGCGAGCGTCGAGGCAGCAAGAAACAGTGATGGGGGTGAGTTGCACATTGCAGACTGCCCCATGCAAGGGCAGCCATATGGTGATGCTGATGGTGTTGAGGCAGCTTTTACGAGAGCTGGCTTGCACCGTCCGGGCTGGCAGGCGTCCTGATGGTTTTCGCCCCTTTGCGTAGCCTGCGCACCTTGTGTCGCCAGCCTCCGTCCCCGGGCTTGCTGTGATCTATGTTCTGATTGGGCTCTGAGTTCTGGTCGATGCGTGCTTGCCCCGCAGCGCGCGTGTTCCATCAGCACTAGCTGCGCCTCCTTAGAGGCACAGCTGGAAGGCAGCATACTACAGCACACAGGAGCTGTGGACTACTATCTGGAGACCCAGGCGCCAAAGTGGACCAGCAGCAACGATGAGCATGCTACCCAGCAGCGGCTGCACTCGCTGTTCATTGGGGACATGAACACGAGCTTCTGGCAGGTGTTCACACACAGCAGGGTGAGCAGTGCTACTGTTGTGACACAGATTCAGCAGCACCACCTGAGCAGCAGCACCAAGCAGACATAACAATCATATCAAGCTGATCTTACTTATGAACAGCACACTTATGATTGGCACGAAAGGCAGCAACAGAAGCACAAAGTGGAAACGAGTTGCGGCACACTCTTCAGCAGCAGTGCAATGCCTGTGCACAGCAGCAACTTGAAGACAGTCCAGCAATTTTGGACTCGGCTGCTGTTTCCATGTAGAGTTGGCTGGAAAACCCACAGCAGCTGGTAATTGTTCGATAGAGTGGTGTGTTAGGTATGTGACAGCAGACAGGCAGTATGCAGCCTGATTCATTCGGGGTCAACCTTTGCACACACCATGCAGCATGTAGCAAGGAAGCTGTGCTGCTGTGCTGGTGCTGCTCGTGCAGGGAGAGATCTCAATGCTGGATGACAGTCCGTGTCAGATGCGTGCAGCATGCCCGGCAACAGCGCATGATGCCTTCAAGGCGACACAGCTGCTGCGCAGCAGCACAAAGCGCATCCCTCGGCGGCACCCCCTGCAGGTGAGGCGCAGCTGTTGGTGTGCACATGAAAGATACGCAGCAGGACAGGTCTGCAAGTACAGCAGGATAAGGGCAGCAGGTTGTCGGGGCGGCGCAGAGCAACATCGACCTATCGCGGCTGTGAGATAAGCGCAGTCAGGCTGTCACAACGGCAACATTACGCCGTGGTTTGGTTATGTGTTCTTTCGTGGTGCCGTGGGCTGTACAACTGCGCGCCTGCATGTATATCCGCGGTTTTGTTGCTGTGCAAGTGCGATCAAAACTGCACTTTTGCACAACTCGCACCAACAATGTGCTTCTTCTGCTGCGGCTGCTTCTGGGGCTGCTGCTGCTGCTGCTGCTGCAGGGCGAGTGTCGGCTGGAGCAGTATCTGCAGCACGACCTGCAGCGTTACATTGACATGCGGGAAGAGCTGGACGATCAAACCTCTGGCTGCGATGCAGCAGTGCTGTCAGTGCCAGCAAACCATCAGCTGCACGCGCGCACCAGCAGCAGCAGCGGCAGCTTTGTGCGGTTCCCTGAGCAGCACATGCTGGACGATGAGGATGAGGACGCAGCAGCAGCACCGCTGGCGCCCGCAGCTATTGCTGCCGCAGCTGCAGCCGCCGCTGCACTGGCTGCTGTGCATGACGCTGCCATAGCATCTGTGGCAGCAAGCACCGCACACGCCGCGCGCGTGAGCTGGGACAGCAGCTGTGCGGCAGCAGCGGCCGCACCAGCCGGCACTCTGCTCGATTCAGCAAGCCAGCAGCCAGCAGCAGCGGCAGGCAGCACGGCTGCTCTGGCTGGCGAGCAGCAGCAGCAGCAGGGCTCAGCAAGCCATCTGCCGTTTGTCATGGAGGACGACGCCGAGATTGCAGCGCAGAAGCTCGCTGCACGCGCCCGGATGGCAGAGCTCGAGGGCGGCGAGGCCTCCGCAGCAGCGGCAGCAGCCAACACGTGTGCCGCCGCGGCGAGCACTGCAGCGCTGCCTGCTGGCAAAGCGCCAGCTGGCAAGTGCCTTGCGGAAGATGCTGAGGGCAGCAGCGGCTGGGAGCCTGGCAGTGTGCACAGCAGCAGGGTGCCGCAGCGGCCGCGTGGCTTGACTGGGCTGGTGCATGGCCAGCAGTGCAGCAGCGGCGGCGCTGAGCTGTACAGTTTGGCGATGGGCCTGCAGGGCAAAGGCGAGGCTGCGATGTTTGGTGGCGCTGCCACGCGGCTGCAGGCGGTGCGGTTATTCCAGACGATGGCGGCTGGGCTGCTGCTGTGCCTGGCGCTGCTGCCTGCGCTGTGGGCGCTGCAGGTGGGTGTTGGTGCCGTTGGTGCTGCTGCGCAGTGTTGGGACGATCTGTTATGCCAAGATGCGTTGCCGTGTTTGTTCTTTTCATATGTTGGCTGGTCCAGTAGTGCTGGCTGATGCAGCAATCCAAAGGATGTGAAGCACCCTCAATGCGCCTCTAGCACGTGGGGCATTCTCATCGCTGCTGCCTACTTGCCGCAGTGCTAAGCTGCCGGCTGTGTCAATGCCAGCACATCACGCACACTCCACTCACTGTGCTGCATTTTGCTTGCTTTCCTTTTTTGCTGCGCAGGCCTGGACCGGCGGCGGCTCCTCCGCCTGGCTCAGCGCCAAGCTGCACAGCGCCGGCGCATACTTCTACGTCCCGCTGGCCTCTCTTGCGCTGCTGTGGGTCTTCCGCAGCACGCTGCTGCTGCGGCCGCCGCTGCTGCACTTCCCAAATGCGGAGCTCGAGGGCCGATACCTGCTGTGGAGCAACTCTGGCAAGCTGTGTGTGGATGCGCTCTTCCAGGCGCTGCTGCTGCTGGTTGGTGGCTGCCTGTGGGCGCGGCTGAAGCACACAGGGCTCGCAGGCGGCGAGGAGGCAGCGAGTGCGCACGCGCGCATGCTGCTGGCGGCGGTCTCCATGATGGGCTGCGGGCTGCCTGGCGTGCTGCTGCTGCTGTTGCGCAGCGGGAACTATGCGGCGTGGCGGGAGCAGCTGCTGGCTGGTAGCCGCGTGGCGAGCATGCTGGCGCTGCTGGCGATGCAGCTGTCTGCGCCAGATGATGCGGCTGGCGCGCTGCCGCTGAGTATGCCGTTTGTCGCGCTGGCGCAGCTGATGGGCATAGCCTGCATGCAGGTGCGGCTGGCCACATTCGTGCCGTGCCAGGTGCTGCACCTGCTGGTGCTGCTGCTGCACAGTCACGCGCAGAGCGCGCCGCTGCTGATTGTGCAGCTGTTTGGCGGCGGGCTGTGCCTGCCGTGCCTGCTGCTGCACAGCATGGAGCTGTACAGCCGCAAAGCCTTCTTGGCCAACTTTACGAGTGGGGCCGGCGGCAAGCAGAAGGTGGTGTGATGATGCTTGGAGGCAGGGCTGGTGTGAGGCAGTGCGCTGGAAGGTGTGTTGTTTGCATACCGGGTGCAGCGAGGAGGCACTAGGTGGCTGCTTGAAGCGGCTAGCCGCGCGTGTGCTGCGCACGGCTACAAGGCTGGGGTGGGGTTGACATGGTTGGTTTAGGTTGGTCGGCTGATGCATGTGGGGTTGCTGGGGTCACTGGCTGCGCCCTGTGGGGTGCGTGTGTGTATTGATGTGTGGGCTTGAGGATTTGTGGGGCTGCCTTGCCGACGCAGTCATTCTGTGTGTGTGCATACGTGCTTCATGGATATACATATGGCGTGATACATCTGGCGTGATGCATCTGGCGTGCCTCTGTGCAATTGGGTGCTTGGGGTTGGAACTGAGAAGGTTTTGAGTGGCTGTGGCTGAGACTTGCAAGGCACGGAGTGTGAGGGCTGCAGCACCTGGAGCTTGTTGTGCAGTGCTGGCGCTGTAGCCCAGCCCACAGCACAGTAACGGCAGAAGCCTGGTACGTTGGCTGTTCGGCAGTCAATGCATCGCATGCTGCTGGTGCGGCTGTGGCGCATGTGCGTGCGGCTGCGAGGGCTTGGCACTGCGTGGGCGCATCTGTGCTGTGGTGTGCTGTGCTGTGCGCACAACTGCCGGCGTCCGTGAGGCAGTCATGCAGATCTGGGTTGCGCAGCGGAGCACGTGCTTGGTGCTGTAGCGATATGTGCATCATTGTGGCAGACCGGTAAGCCTGGCAAGGGCTTGGAACACAATTACTATATGGAGTAACGTGTTCAGTACGAGTGGAGTAAATGCGTAAAGAACATGGATGCACATGTAGTTTGCCAGCAGCATCGTATCAGCTGTGCTGCAGCCGTACTATATGGGGGTGGGTGCTATCACAACGCATGATACACACGGTGTCAACGCTGTCAGGTCGTATACACTCTCTCTTGGTGTAGCTCGTACTATGTTGCACAAAGTGCATGAGGCTATTCTAGATCAAAGGAGGCCGCAGGCTTGGCAGTACAGTTTGTGTCGATGTACTGTGCTTATGGCAGCAGCCCTTGATTGCGAGACATGCATGGCTTGTGTGCAGCTGACTGCTGTTGTTGCATCTGTTTGGCAGGCTGTGATCGTGCAGCACGTGACTGCCGCTGTGGCGTCGCTCCTGCTGTGCTTTGCTATCACATGCATCCATGGAAGCTTTGTGCTGTTTCATTGCGATATGGCGCCCTTGCACACTGCTCCCACCAACACAGAGGAGCTAGCGTATGCATGGGGTCTTGCTGCTTGTGCTTCCGCTGCTGCTGAGACGAGCATGTGCTCAACGCACATTGCACCGGCATCACTTGACTGTGACTGTGCCGCATGCGGTGCTTTTGGCATTGGCATGTATGATCTGTTGTGTGCCACTGTTAATGTGTGGCACATCGTGGTCTCTAGGACTGGATACAACTGCAGCACTCGTGAGCTATGCGGGAGGCTGGCATGCTTTCCTGGCATGGCGTGCTGAGTGTGCTGTCACCCATCCTAGCTGGGGCTGTGCTTCTGTTTCAACTGCACGTGATTGGCTCTGCCACATATGTGCTGTGCATTGTCGTGCTGCCGGCAGCATCACACGTTGCGAGCTGCCGTGTTTGATGGCACGCTGTGAATGTATGCAGCTCCTTCCTTGTGAGTGCAGTGTGCTCGGCGCTGCGGCGGCCGCCACAGCATCTATATGGGCGAGGCTGGCTTGGCAACGCTGAGCAGAGTTTGCAGAACAACCGCAAACTCAAACTGATGGTGTGCTGCTGATGTTACTGGTGCATTCGGGCATGAAGACAGGCAACACGGAGGCCGGACGGCAGGGTCGGCCTGCCGCCCGAACACATGTATCTGGTGGCTTGCGATGCCTGCCTGGGTTGTGCCAGTCACTGTGCCCTTGCCTCGCGTTGCGCTTGTTGCTGGTTTGCTGGTTTTCGTGCTGTGCCGCGCGTGACTGCTGTGGCCGTGATTAGTCAAGTAGCAAGGCGAGTCCTGGCCCTCCTGCTGTGCTGAATGCCAGAGTGCATGGGTTGAGGCTTCATGCAGATGCTCTCTGTGCCGCAGCTTTGTTGTAGGGCCTGGTGTGTAGCGTCACGCACTCTGAGGACCAACGCATGATATGCTTTGTGCTGCATAGGTTGCATCAGGCGGTGTGGTTTCCTGGAACATGCCACGTTGGCTGTGATGAGTGCGGTTCAACTACTGTCCCATTGCATTTCGTGGCGCCTTCTGATGCATGTGTGCGGCATGGAAGCGGTCTGTGGCTGTTATTTCAACGCATGCCATGCAGTGCGGGGTGTTGTCCGAGCGGTATGTGAAGCCGCGGGCGCCTTGAGTAAAGCACTCTGCATAGCAAGGCGGCATTACGCGCTGCCAACTGCTGCAGTTCCCACACAACTACACAGCTTTGTGCTGAACCAGTGTGGGTGTGTGGGTGCTGGTCAGCTCTGTGTGCGGCTGGCAGCGCAGCAATGCCACCCTGTTTTATCTGTCGGTTTCGCACTTCAACATCATGAGGCTCTCTCTTTTCTGGTCAGTGCTGAGGCTCTCTTCTGTTTGTGTTCTTTCTGGGCAATTGTGGCACTTTTCTCCCAACATTCGCCAAGCCTTGGGCTTGCAGGCGATGCATGCAGCTGCTAGCTCCTGCTGCTCACGGCGAGCTAGAAATGGCCAACAAATGATCTGGGAGCTGCTGACTGCTGTCGGCTTGGCATTCTGCAGTGCTGCTACGCACTGGAAATGCATATAGACATCTGTCCTACGCACTTGAACCTTTAATAGCGCTATGCTTTGAACCTTTGATAGCTGGCTCTGCTGTGATGAGAAGTGGATGCTGAGCTAGCTGTAGACGTCTGTGGTGTTGCTCGAGATGCCGAACAATCCGCGTCTTGTGCAGCAACCTGTGTGTCTCCTGCTGCGCCAGCAGCACACCTGGTGTGCTTAACTATGCTTGAGCAGGATGTTGCGGGCTGTGTTTAGCACTAGGCTTCTTAGCTCACCCTTGCTGCTGGGCCTGTTGGTGTTGCCGCTGCGTGCAATTGGCTTTTTTTTGCGCCGGCGGCTGCTGACTGTCACGTGGTGCTGCCAGCTCACGCCTTGTGAGGAGGGCTGCATCGTGCGCGTGTGTCAGGGTGTCCGTGGTGGCGGCTATGCGCTGCATGCACATTGCAAAGGGACGCAGTGAGCTGAGCAGCAGCTGGTGCCTCGTTTGGCAGCCTGAATCAGGCTTTCTGTTGGTGTGGACACAGCCTAGGCGCAGTTCTATAACGCACCTCCCCTCAACTGATGCCTGTCCAACACATTGCATTGCTGCAGCCTAACCTGCAGCTGCGGCAGCACTTTGTGGCAAGTGTATGCTTTGCAAGCAGACCTTAGGCTCTCTTCAAGATCGCACTGTCATCTCTTCTTCCCCGTGTTCAGCTATGAGCGAGGCTCCCTTGCGCTGCGGCTGCTGCCGCTGCTTTGTCTCAGCAGCTGCAGCAGCATGCATTTCAACGAGTCGTTGCTGCTGCACTGTCTGGCTGTCTATCGGGCAGCATGCTGGGTGCAGGTTTGGGTGGCAACGGAGCTATTGGCGGTCTTGCTGGCTGCGCCTCTGTTGCAGCCTTTGTTATTGAGTCGACTGTGCCGAGAATCTTCCCAGTTGGTGGCATGTGTGGTTATTGCAAGACGCGCCGCCCTTGTGTGATGCGTGCAGAGACTGATGGTGTCACCGCCGCAGTGTCGCTGCACTCGCACAAAGCATACAATCCATGAAGCGCCGGGATCGGTTGTGGCGCCAGCAGCTGCTGCAACTTGTGCTGGGGTGAAGGGCATGCCACGTGTGCAGTATCTGGGCAGTTGATACATGCACCAACTCAGTTATGTACAGCTATTGGCGGGGTATGTGTGCCATTGGACGTAGGTGGCAATCCACTGAACACAAATACATATTGCTGGCTATGGTCTCATCTGCATATCCCATATTGGCCATGACAAGTCGTGGTTATATGTGCTGCACTATATGCCGCCTCTCTTACTCTGTTGGCAACGCATGCAATTGTTAACGGTGCTCCCTAGGTAACGAGCTCTACAGAGTGTGCAGCACGCAGCACCATGCCTTGATCAGCAGTGCTTGAAATTGTAACTGCTGTATAGAAAGGGAACTTCTGCTGGCAGCAACGACCCTTACAGATTGCACACGTCCATGCCGCAACATGCCATGGCGGCGGCCCCCCACCCAGCCTGGCACTTTTGACCCCTTGTCATTCGACCTCTGAAATCCACAAATCTTGTGTTACACTTGCCGCATAATCATCGCTGGCAACCGTAGCATCAACGTAACGGACCATATCAGTCACTTTGCTCGACCCGAGGGCCACTTACAGGGCCACGTACAAGCAAAACTCAACGCACTGTCCACAACACACTGCTTGTGGCGCCGGCGCAACCGCAACTTGCCTTGAAGCGCCACGAGCAGCATCTCCAAGACGGAGCAGTGCACCGCAAAACACACAGCTGTCGGTGAGCGCAGATCCAGGAGCCGTTATGATTTGCCCGTCACAGCCCTGACAAGCAGGATCCATCTCAGCCTACTCTTCCCCAACAGCAATTCAATTCAACAGCGCAACACATCCGCCCTCATCCAGTCGCCGGCATTTGCTGCTGCTGCTGCTGCTGCTGCTGCTGCTGCTGCTGCTGCTGCTGCTGCTGCGCTGCCGGCGCTGGCGGCCGCGGCGGCGGCACAGCAGCAGCAGACGGCGGCCGCACGCCTCCCGGCGGCAGCATACCCATCAGCGGCCCCATCATGTGTGGGGACGGGGGCCGCATCTGCATTGGCATCTGCGGCATTCCCATCATCTGTGGAGGAGGAAAGCCATAGCCAGGAGGCCCTCCCATCTGCATTTGCATCTGCGAAGGCATCTGCGGCATAGGAGGCATCTGCATTGGAGGGGGCCCCATGCCCATCCCCATATTGCTGTGCATTGCAGCAGCCATGTGAGGTGGGGGCGGCCCCTGAGGCATGAGGCCGTAGCCTGGGGGTGGCGCGCCGTACCCGGTGCCTGCTGCTGCTGCTGCTGCTGCTGCTGCGCCGCCGCGCTGGCGCTTGCTGGCATCATCGTCAGCGCCAGCGTCACCCGCGCGCTTTGCAGGGATGCGAGCACCCATCGCAGTCGGGTCCATCGATGGGTAGCTCATCGCTGCTGCTGCTGCCGGCTGCTGCTGCTGCAGGCCAAAGTAATCAGCGCCGCCGCCACCACCACCACCTGCTGCTGCTGCTGCTGCACCACCAGCACTGCCACCCGAGGGAATTGGCTGCATTGGGTCGTGCTCTAGCTGCTGCTGCTGCCGGCCCTGCTGCGGCCGGCCCCACATAAGCCGCAGCCGCACCCCTTTGATGATGAGCTTGTTTGCAAGCCCTTCTGCTGCAGCCTCTGCAGCAGAGCGCTCCGCAAACGTGACAAACGCGCAGAAGCGGCTGCCGACCTTACGCACGCCCGCGATCTCGCCGTAGGTGTAGAAAGCGTCCTTCAGGTCCTCCTCTGTTATTTCGGGTGTTACGCCGCCCACATACAGCGAGGTGATGCTCCTGCGGGTAGACGAAAAAATACTTGATGTCAGCAACACGAGCATGTGCATGTGTGGGTGGATGTATGCACATGATTGGAGCATATGCATGCAAAGTAACTTGATCTGCACACTGACCTACACTGCTTACACGCCCAGTCCAGCCCTAAAAGCTAAGCCAAAAATCCCCAGAGTCGCCCACCCTCTCAGTCATTTGTCTCAAGACAGCGGTCTCAGACCCTATGCATCATTGTGTCGGCCACGTGATCGTTGATGTCATAGTAGCGGTCCTTGATGTTCTGGCAGCAGGCTATGTAAACGCCAGCCACAGCCCGATCCCCATAACAAACTCCAGCTGAAACACACACAAGCGCACATAACACGCAACTACACACACCCATTTAGGCAGTACACAACAGTGAAGCCTGGAACAGCGCCTCACCTGTCCTCAGGCGGCTCCAGCGTGGGCTGCTCTGACACCCTGCGCATCATCTTGTTGGCCACAGGATCGTTGATGCCGTAGTAGCGGTCCTTGATGTTCTGCTCGCTCAGCTCGTTCTGCACGGGCATCTCATGGCGGTAGGGGCACTCCGCGCCGCGGTTGCAGGTGCCCTTGACAAAAAAGGAGCAGATGCGCGCTTGGTTGCGCTGCGGGGCGGCGAAAAGGAGAGGGGCGGGCAGGTGAGAGGAAGGATAACACGCAAGCAGGGCAGGCAGAGCAGTGCACAGCGCAGGCATGGAAAGCTCAAGACGCTGCTGCTCATGATCGATGTTCAACTGCACGCTTGAGCTCCACTGCCACAACAGCTGCAGATGCTTTGGTGCTGCGCCCACAACCTTAACAAACCAGCCACAGCATACCTTGTAGTACGGCGCGGTGCGCTGCAGCCGCAGCAGCATGTCGCTTGCTGCGCCGCCGCCTGCGCCTCCTCCAAAGCTGCTCTCAGTCTGCCCCTTGCTGATCTGCTCCTGCAGCTGGAACTCCTTGCCCACATCCGACTCTGGGATCTCTTCCTTCTCGATTCCCAGCGCTGTGTCGCGCACTTGCACTGGCAGGCCGTAGTCCAAGTCAAACAGGCACACCTGATGCACAAGATGCAGAATACGGAGACGAAGGCGGTTGCATGGGTTTGGTCAAAGCAGCAGCACAAGCAGCACACCACCGGCAAGCCGTAGGCCAGGTCAAACAGGCACACCTGCGGCGCCAGCACAGCAACATGCCCAGCGGCACACGCCCTCAGCGCCTTGGCCACCTCCTGGCAGAGTAGTTGCATGAAGACTGCAACACATCACCAAGGCAGCACTTGCCGCTGCATGGGGAGCCTCAAACATGCCGCACCTGGCACACACGCTTGGCCTCGGCCACTTCCCTGGCAAACATGCTCGGCTCATGTAGTAGCATACCGGAGCAGACTGAAGCAGCCAACTGGAGCAACGATGCACGCAGAAACGTCGGTCTGCACCGCACCTGGCACACGTTCTTGGCCTTGGCCACCTCCTGGCAGATGATGGTCTTCTTGTAGCGCGCGTCGTTGCCGGGGCGCCAGCGGAACACGGTGTAGGGCCGCCCAGAGATGTGGCACGTGCCGCCAAACTCAATCTGCAGCAGCAGCAGCAGCAGCAATATGGCAAGTGTGACATCAGCTGTTTGCCAGCAACAAGGCCGTGCAGCATTTTTACTGTGCACACAGAAGCGCGCTGCAGATGCATGCCATCCGCTGTTGCTCAAGCTGCTGCAAAAACACCACTTGCATGCCGCCACTGCTGCAGCTGTTGCCATGTGCTGGCCGCATGCACACTGCATGGTGCATGCTGGGCTGGTTGCATGCAGCCTGACTGCCTGCAAGTCTGCTGCATGGTCCAAATGCAGCTGTGCTGCCTGCCCTTGCTGATGCGGAGCGCTGCCTGATGGGATTGGCCTGCATGGCTGCATGTGGGTGTGCCTCGCTGGGCAAGCTAGCTGCTTACCCGCTGCATGCGCACGTATGGGTTAGGGCCCAGGCATGTCTCGCACACGATGGGGAAGTCGCTCCTGCAAGCAACACCAGTGCGGGGAATGAGCAGTGATGTAGTACATGCGTGGTGGTGCAGCAGCCAGCATGCACGACAACAGTGCCATGGCCAAAGGTGTTGGCATGCCACAGCCAAATGAACACAGTTAGGGTCATTGGTGCTTTGCTGTTTGAGTAGTGGGGGGCAGGGAATGCACCAGGTTGGGATGTTGCCGCATCTACAGCAGCAACAGCGACAGCAACTCTGACAGGCACCTGCTGCCAAACCACTGCTCTCAGCCCGGCTCCGCCCTGCCTGATCCATGTATGCTATGCTTACCTTTCCCATCCGTCCGCGTCTGGGTCATTGAGCATGCGATGCGCCATGCTTCCCTGCTGCTGCTCCTGCCCTGTTTGGCTGCCTGTCGCAGCTCGCGCTGCTTTAAGTGATGCGCTGCTTCAAACCGCTTCGGATGTACACAAGCACAGCTTCGCGATTTACAGCAGGGTTTCGGTGGGGGCAGCAAGGGGATCAAGTCGGATAGGGCAAGTAACCAGCTTCCGTGTGTTTGCTCGTCTACCTGTAAGCAAACAAATGAAACCGAATGGCTGTATGAGCACCGGATAAACTCTTCTGGATGCTTGTGCTGTTGTGCACAACTGACATGTCACAGGCTTGCACCCTGGGCCCCCAAACCTGTCTGTCTTCGGTTGCTTGTCCCACCTGCTTCCTAAACATGTTTGTAGTATGAAATCAGCTTTCGCAACTGACCCATCACGAGAAGCCCAGACCGTGCAAGTCATGGGACTACCGTTCAAGGCAAGTTGCCATCTGGCAGGCCCTGAGGGTTGCCATCTGGCAGGGAGAGGGCTACACATGGCGCCGCCAACATGGCACCTAACAGCTGCTATGCTGAAATAGACCAAGCCGTTGTGCGTGCCACACGTGTTACAGAGCAGGTCAACCTCTGGCTTTCAGAAAGAACTTCCCAGCAAGCCGTGCCCAGCCATGCGACAATGCCTGCCAACGACAACAAGCACGCAGCCCATAGAAGAAATGCGGGTAACACAGTGTGCAGTAGTACAAAGCAACATTACGAATACTCAACATCTCTAGTAGGGGCCCGTGTCTAGGACCCTCCACCATGTGACGCTGCAGCCGCCGCAACGCCACAACCAAAACACGATACACACCAGCCACCCTCAGCAACCGCAACAGGCAGCACTTGCCACACATCTGCTGCTTCTTCAAAACCACATGTACTGCCACTGGAGCAGCCCCATCAACACACGCCAATGACCAACCTGCTGATCACAACAAGCTCAGCAGCTCTGTTCATGTTGTGGTCAGAACTTCACGGTGCTCAGAAGTTGAGCATGACCTTGCCAGCATCAACGCCCTCCGCAGCAACCAGCTCCGGTAGGAACCTCACGTTAGAAACTTGCCGTTAGGAACTTCACGACAGCAACTTCACGCTGCTCAGAAGTTGAGCAGCACCTTGCCAGCATCAACGCCCTCCGCAGCCACCAGCTCCTTCACGGCATTGCACATGTCCTTGTGCCCGCACAGCACCACTCCCACGCCCTCGCCACCCGACAGGCCCTTGGCCCCGCCAAACACACCCTGCACGTACTTGGCGCCCTCGCCATCACCGTTGGAGAACACCTGCAGCAGCAGCAGCAGCAGCAGCAGCAGCAGCAGCAGCAGCAGCAGCAGCAGCAGCAGCAGCAGCAGCAGCAGCAGCAGCAGCAGCAGCAAGCAATGTGGCGGTGGTAGCAGTGGCGGCGGTGGCGGCGGCAGGCGCGCAAACAGGTGTTGTAACAGACAGGTCACAACATCATACTGCTGCAATGACAGGGGCCAAGGGCAGGGTGCATGACCCGGCATGCGCCCTTCATGGGGCTATGTTCCTCAATCTTGCACTGCTTGCTGCAATGATGGCTGCACTGCTTGCTGCGCTGCTTGCTGCGCTGCTTGCTGCGCTGCAACTCCTCCCGCAAGGCCCACCTTCACTCCAGCCGCCTCGCAGGCAGGGATGCGGTCCACATACGCAGTGTTGCTGCTAGAAATGCCAGTGCTGTTGCTTATGCGTCCATAACCCACCATAACCCACCACAAAGTTTCACACATTATCAGTGGATGGGGTCTGATGTGCCAGAGCTGCTCTGTTTGCCTGCTGCACTGCTTGCTGCACTGCTTGCTGTGCTGGCCTTCAACATGCGACACGCCCGCCAGCCACACCTGGATGACCCTCACCCCAGCCGCCTTAAAGGCAGCAGCTGAAAACACACGTATCTGTGCAACTGCTACATCAAGGAACTGCTCCCGCTGGCCGCACCTGGATGACCTTCACGCCAGCCGCCTCCCATGCAGGGATGCGGTCCGCGTACGCGGTGTGCGCCGCGTCGCGCGTGCCGTAGTAGAGGCGCACGTCTGCGCGCTTGTCTGCCTGCAGATCCCCGCTCTCGATCAGCGCCTTGATGGGGCTGATTCCAGAGCCTGCATTACATAGAGTTGCAGGCAACACACTTTGTCAGACCACAAGGCAACACAAACCTGCAGCCGCACTGGAGACCACAGTGCGGGGTGTACGATGACTGCACTGCTTCTGCTTCCAAGAATTTGTCATTGTATGACAAAGCCACTATGCTGGTGCAGGAAGTAGCTCAGCGCTGTTCCTCATGCTTTGGAGTGTAGGGCCGCGCGCACACCTGTCGCAAACAGCAGCACCGTGGGGTGTGCATCTGCAGGGATGGCCTCCACTGAGAAGCCCTTGCCCATCACAGGGCTAACTGCAACCTCAGCGCCGGCATCCAGGCCTGCAGCAGCAAGGAATGTAAAGATTGCAAAAGCTCCTCAGAGAGCAGCGTCACAAGACAGCAGCATGATAGTGCTGTAGTGCTTTTGGCTGTTATTGCTCGCCATGATGGACCTGCAGTGCTGAACCAAGGCCGCGCCCTCTTCTGCAGTTGCTCTCCTTGTGCACTGCTGACGTCTCATTGGCAGCACCCCCGGCACACGACTGCCCGCATGCTCTCCCAGCAGTGCGCGATGCCACATCCGCATGCCTTCATCTGTTATTCAGCAAGTTCGTAACGCAAACGCTGCTAAGACAGGCAGACTCAAGAGCCGCACCTGCGAGCGCCTGTGCCGCCTCGCCCTGCGCCTTGACGAGGAACTCCAGCAGGCCCTGGTTGTTGGGGTCAGGAGGTGATGCGATGGCAAAGAAGCCCGGCTTGCCCTCGCCCACCTGCAAGTAATGTGGAAGTTGCCAAATAAGTAAGACATTTGACATGAAGGGAGGTGAGATGTAGACGGCAGGGAGAAGCAGGGTTGGTGGTGCTTGCAAGCTGTGATGAGGAACAGCAGGTCCTGGTTGTTGGGGTCAGGGGGTGACGCGATGGCAAAGAAGCCCGGCTTGCCCTCACCCACCGAAGCAAAGTGTGAATGCCAGGGCAAATGTGAGAATGTGACATGTGCATGATGCAACTGTCTGAGGGTGAATTGGGAAGAGAGATGGAACAAAGTCGCAGAGGAGGCAAAGAGATGCTGATGCTTGCTAGCTGTGCTGTATGTATGTTCCTGGTGGGCGGGAGGTGGGATGCAGGAAGCAGCGGACTGCAAAAGCGTGGGCACCAATCCAAGGGCACTTGCACAATGGCGCTGGCACGGCTGTCAGCCATTTCTAAGTGCTGTTGAGGATAGAGCAATAGGAAGCAGCGACTGCCGCTGCTGCTGAAACAGCTGATTGTGGCCTGCATTGCATTTGCAAGCGCTCAGTGCTAGCAGCGCTGCTCTCATTGCTCCCGTACCTTGATCTGCATGAACTGCCCGCCCTTGCTGTAGCCAGCTGCCAGGTCACCCACATCAACCACCACGCGGTGCAGCATCTCAGCATCCTTCACATTGCTGACAACCTTTGCAGCAGTGAACTCCACTGGATCGCCCCAGCCTGCACGCACAATCAGCTGCCGCGTGCGCTTGGCCTGTCTGCTGAGGTTGTGCTGCTGCCTCAGCTGCTGCAGGTTTGCAGAGCTGCGCGTGAAGCTGCTGCTGCTGCTGCCTGCAAGCCCGCTGGCTGCCCAGCTGGTGCAGCAGCGTTGGCGCTGGGGCCTGCCGCTGCTAGGCCTCACAGCAGCAGGAGCAGCACCGCTGCTGAATGGCTGGCGCTGTGCGCAGCTGCGCATGCTGCCCAATTTTGCTGTCTGCATTGTAATGGTTCTGGTTGATGCCTGTCGGGTGACCCTGCGAGCAGCAAAGCGAGAAGATTCAGACGTGTCCAGCGAGCCATGAGAGATTTGGGCGTCTTGGTTATTGCACAGCGCTTCAGCGCACACCTGCCAACTGTGACGAAAATTACGTTGAGATACAGCGTGCAGTTCGTCGTTCACCGCCTAGACGCAAGCTGGGTGACACCAGTGTGTGCTTTTATGAAGTGGGTTACCTGCGGCTACTGCATGGATCGCATGCGCATCCAAGACGGCGAGTCTCATGCTGTGACAACGTGTATAGCATACTTGTTGCCCGGCGACGATGATAACCCAAGACCATGCTAATACCTGCCTCACAAAGTGACAACCTGACGGTGCTGCTGTGCAAACTGCTACTACCTTCATGCCAGCGAAATTGGGGAGTCTTCCACTCCGTATCCCGGACGATTGTTTCTTTGCTTGTGTGCGAGGCATGCGCCATTTCGCATGCATGCATGGTGCTGAGCTACTGTCACACACGGTTGTTGCGTTGGATGAAGCCATCCGACCACCCACCCACCCCTCCCAGCCCCTACGAGGCACTTCAT
>RWJK01001897.1:57024-93805 GCA_004335835.1 Scenedesmus sp. ARA3 | reverse complement strand
CTGCTGCTGCTGCTGCTGCTGCTGCTGCTGCTGCTGCTGCTGCTGCTGCTGCTGCCGCAGTGGCTGCTTGGTTGAATCCAGCAGCAGCAATGGGAGCCACTTCGTTGTCATATCTGCCCAGCATAAAAATTTTGTGTTTCTGATTGATGCTTACCCTTGGCAGTAGTATGTGCAGCGTTGCTGTGCATGAATTTGGCAATGATCTGCTGCCAGCTTGCCAGCCAGCTGCTGCTGCTGCTGCTGCTGCTGCTGCTGCTGCTGCTGCTGCTGCTGATCTTGCCAACTGCTGGATCTTGCCAGGTGGGCTCCCTCATGCCTTGAAGGAAACATGTGCGGTGGCAGTTGCAGGCACACGCCAGTTCAGCTGATGCAGTGCACTGGCAGCCTGGCAACAACTAATACTCGTGATTTAGTGGCTGCCAACAATTGAATCTGCATAGCTAGAGGCCTGATAAACCTGCACGACATAATTCTGCAAGCGCTGCTTCAGAGCGGCACTTGCAGGAACCATGTTGTCAGGCCAACTGAGCTGCAGCCTGGTGAGCATGGATAGTGCCAAAGACTGTTAGATAAACGCAGTGCTCATGCTTTCTACATTGTATGTGATGTTGTTGGTTCATGTAGTCAACGTGTCAGATGCATGCCTGGCATGTACTCAGTGCTGCTGTGGCTGCTGTCATGGGTGATGCTCACCGTTGCTGGCAACACACATGGCAAACAGGACCAGGAAAGCAAGACGCGCCTTATGCATCATCTCGACACCCCGGGCGGTGCTATTAAGGGCAGCAGTGCCGTCTGCTTGCTGCTTTATAAATTCTGTCTCGCACGTGTACTGGTCAGCAGTGCCGACTGGGAAAAGGCTGACAGCCTGTGCGGATGAGTTCCGAGTGATCTCGTTGAATCTGACAGTGGTACCTCTGGTGTTATCGGCATTAATCAGGGTGGAACATGCACTGGGCAGGTGTGCGTCGAGACAACTGCATGCTTATGCCTGTGGCGGGTTGGTAGAACGCATATATAAGCATGCTCTTACTTATAGTTTATACTTTTATGCTGTCCAATGATTGGCACGCCCACTGATTGCGTGATCTGGGACGCCCAGCGGCTTTCGAAAGCAGAAGTGTAACAAGAATCCACGTTTGATGACAAGGCGTTTCCGGGTGGTGTCAAGCCGCTAACTACATTTTTATTGTCTGCAAGTCTTGGAACTGAAGTTGGATCGCTGCCAGGATACACCGCGTTGACTTCTGCCGTCAAAACTGCCATACTGCTGCACAGTGTCGATGTACACGTGTTGATGCACGCAAGTCAGCTGCCCGCGTGGTTGTCCATCAAAACCCAACTCGAGCGACATTTCCGCACATGAGCAAGCCTCTTTACTTGAAACAGCATCAGCCAACTGCCAGTAACTCAGCAGCTTTGATGTCCAATTGCACCACATCAGCAAGCCAGGTTGGCCTGAAAAGTGCAAATGCAGCACCAGGTAGCCATAGCTTACACTTTTAGGAGTTGCTGTCGCTCCCAGGGCAGTCTCAGCATCTTTCCCTTAGCTGCACCAGCCGCAGCAGCTGCTGCGGCTTTGGCTCGGCAGTAGCACCTGCAGCAGTCCATGGCGCCAGCAGCAGATACTGGCGCAAGATATGAAGTGTTATCAGGATATGACAGTCCAGTGGGCCCTATGGTGGTGGTTGAGCGCTTCCCACAGCCTGGCTTGCTGCGGCAGCTGTGCCACAGACTTGGTGTGCTGACAAAGATAACAGCAGTGGCGGTGCTGCTGTCGTATGTGGCACCTGTTGGGTCGGAGCTGCCACCACCGTACGATAAGCTCTCATCACTGGTGGGTTCACTGCAATAGCCACCGCAGCAGCAGCTGGTTTGGGAACGTTAACAGTCCCTGGCTGGGTAAAACCTCAGAGTGACAGCCTGAGCTGAGCTGCTTGCAGCTTCCTATCTTACCAGGTGTCTGTGGTGGCGCATGCCGCATGAACACACCGTGTAACCCCTCTATCTATCTCCCTGGCTGGGCCGCTGTTTGCTGACTTAGCAACGTCACGAGCACTGAGCGGTGCTACCTGCATCACACCTCAAACTGTTCTGCCTCTTGCAATGCTGTGGCACAGCACTGTAACATGCAGCCACATTTTGCAAGTGGCAACTGTGACGTTTGCCAAGCAGGACAGCTGCTGCTGCTGCTGCTGCTGCTGCTGTAGGTGGGCTGGACGTACTTTCTGCTGTGGAGCGTGTCCTTCTACCCGCAGCTGCTGTCCCACCGCTGCTGCTGCTGCTGCTGCTGCTGCTGCTGCTGCTGCCTGCAACCGCTGCTGCTGCTGCTGCTGCTGTGCCAGGTGGGCTGGACTTACTTTCTGCTGTGGAGTGTGTCCTTCTACCCGCAGCTGCTCAGCAACTGCCGGCGGCAATCGGTGGAGGGGCTATCACTGGACTTCCTGGCAATGAATGTGGCAGGTGTGGAATGCGCCTTTCAACCTTCACTATCTTGATGTGACACAGCATGTCCGGCAATGTTTCAATGAGTTTTGAGGTCAAGGTTGAGGGGCTGTAGCTGGAGTCCCTGGCAATGAATGTGGCAGCCACGGCAGATTGGTGTAGAGCAGCCATCAGCAGCAGGGAGCAACATGCAGTACGCAGCACTGCTGCCCGATAGCCTGAGGCTGGTAGATCCATGAGCTGTGCCACCCTGCTCGATGGCGACCGTACTGACTTTCCTCAGTTGGTGCCACGCTTGCTGCAGGCTTTGGATGCTACACCATTTTCAACCTAGCTCTGGCATTTGCGCCTCAGGTGGGACTGCAAAATAACGTTGTGACACATTAATGCATGATAAGCCTGCTAAATTATAACAGGTGTGGAGTGCTGACTGACGGCAGCTGTCCATGCGGGTGCACGCCAGGCTGCTTCAGCACATGCTGCATTATGCACTGGCATCCCATATCGCTGCTGCCGCTGCTGCTGCTGCTGCTGCTGATGCTGATGCTGATGCTGCTGCTGCTCCTGCTGATGCTGATGCTGCTGCTGCTCCTGCTGCTGCTGCTGCTGCTGCTGCTGCTGCTGCTGATGCTTCATCTTGACACGCGCAGGTCAAGCAGGAGTACGCAGCTCGCTTCGGGCAGGGCACAGGCGCACCAGTAGAGCTCAACGACGTCTTCTTTGCAGTGCACGCTTTCATGCTGTCCCTGCTGATGGCACTGCAGTGCAGCTGCTACCAGCGCGGCTCGCAGCGTGTGCATTTTGGCACCTGGTTGGGGCTAGGGCTGCCGCTGGGCGCTGCTGCTGCTGCAGCGCTGCACATGCAGCTGCATGGGGAGGGGCCAGAGTATCGATTGACGTGGCTGGATCTGGCATGTTACTGCAGCTATGTCAAGATGGGTGTGACGCTCATCAAGTTTGTGCCGCAGGTGAGGTATATTCAGAGCAAGTATTTGTACAGCTGTATGTGACCCATGCGCCAGTGACTCTCTGTACAGCAGCAATGCTGAGGCTGCTGACAGCCGTGACTGCTACCAGCAAATAGTCTTTTGCTGCCTGCTGCACAGAAACGTGATTTGGCGTGTCTTGACGTCAGTCCGTGCGAACACAACAAGGCGGCACATCAGCTGAACCAAACGCTGTCAGATTAGTTTCTTGACATATTTGTTCTTCCCTACTTGCTGTGCTGCCTCCACAACTGCTACAACACATCGCACGTGCAGATGAATGCTGCGCGCAGCTCCACTGCAGGCTGGTCCCTCAACAACGCGCTGCTAGACCTTGGAGGAGGCATCCTATCAATTTGCCAGCTGATCCTTGCCAAAAGTTATGTGCTGCTTGCTGCCGAGCCATGCGTTGCGAGGTGGCTTGAGCAACGCTGCTCGACGGTGCGGTCGTCGAATGCTGTGTCAGCTAGCCCTGCCGCCTGCCTCCCCGTGCGTGCTACACACACTGTATGCATCCTGCAGGTGCATATGAATGCTGCGCGGCGCTCCACCGCAGGCTGGTCCCTCGACAACGTCCTCCTAGACCTTGGAGGAGGCATCCTATCAATTTGCCAGCTGATCTTGCCAAAGGTTATTTGCTGCTTGCTGCCGAGCCATGCGTTGCGAGGTGGCTTGAGCAACGCTGCTCGACGTTGCGGTCGTCACATGCTGTGTCAGCTAGCCAATCCACCTGCCTGGCGCCTGCCTTATTGTGCGTGCTGCACACACTGTATGCATCCTGCAGGTGCAGATGAATGCTGCGCGCCGCTCCACCGCCGGCTGGTCCCTCGACAACGTCCTCCTAGACCTCGGAGGTGGCATCCTCTCCATTGGCCAGCTGCTGCTGTCCTGCCTAACCTTGGACGAGTGGTCCCTGATCACCGGCAACCCAGTCAAGCTCGGCCTGGGCCTGACATCCATAGGATTTGACTGCGTCTTCCTGCTGCAGCACTTGGTGTACAAAGGTAGCCCTGCAACCACGCCTGCACGGGTTGAAGCAGCGTGGTTTGGGGAGCTCGCGATGGGGTATAAGGCGTGCGGGGTGCTACACTGCCCGTGCCCCTGCCCGCGCTGCAGGTGCGTGTACTTGCACATCACTGCACTGTTATGCTGCACACGCTGTGTATCCATCTATGATGCCTTGACACATGCTTTGAGTAGGGCTGGCAGCTACCTTATGATCACAACCACACCTTATGCGTGCAGCAAGCTTTACTTTACATGCCGTCCATCCCACCAGGGGCATTGCAGCCACTTGATTCAGTCCTGCAGACGACCTGACAGCAAACCTAGCTATGACACAACGGAACCTGCTGTGCTGTCACTTGAATGGTTGCACACGCTTGAGCTGCTGTGCGTTGTCGCTGCTGCAGGTACCCGGGCACTGCTGACAGCAGCGACTACGCCGCTATTGCGGTAGTGCAGCAGCTTGCTGCATTTGGGCCAATGCGCTGCATCTGCACGCATGGAGCGGCTGATGGCTTCACTCCGCTGGCTTCCCAGTTTTACAGAGGCGCACACAGTGGCAGCCTCAATTCGCTTGCAAGGGCGCTGCCTGATGCGTACGACTTCAGCATATGAGACATATGAGACATGTTGATTCCGTGCTTGTTTGGTGGCATGATGATTGGTTGGTTGTTGGCGCACTCCAGCTGGTTGTAGTACGCAGTATGATGATAGCTTAGCAGCAGTGAGTGCAATGGATGTGTGGTGAGGATGGAGCTGCCCCCTGGCCTCACAATTCTATCAGGGTGCGTGCAGCGGCAGTCTCAACTCGCTTGCAAGGGCGCTGCCTGATGCGTACGACTTCAGCATATGAGACATGTGCCAGGCACTGCAAACACGAGACAGCACACTGTGTGACAGCTGGCAGCTTGGCGCTGCTGCTGCGGCATACACCGGCAGCCTGATTTTGCTGGCAAAGGCGCTGTGTACAGCTGCTTGATGCTTATGATTTTCTCCATTTGAATGCATGTGCCTGGCAGCTGTGTCTGGTGCTGCCAGCTTGGCGCTGCTGCTGCGGCACACTGTGCTGTGGCACATCGGCAGCTTCGCCTTCGCCACACTGCTGCTGGCAGCACCTTGCGCTTTCGAGTTTACAATGCGGATGGCTGTGGCACTAACAGTTATGTTTGATACCACCAGCTACCGTAGCGGTGAATTGCATGCATGATGGCATAGGGTTTTTTTTGCCAAGAAGTGAGAGAGGGCGTGCACCACGTGGTGCAGTGTGCTTGCTGCCGCAGCAGTTTGGGCCCGATGCTGTTGGGTCAGTGTGTAAAAGGAGACATGTGCTGCACAGCACAGATCAAAATGCAGGCAGTGTGCCAGCCATACTGTGGTGATGCTCTGGCAGCACGTGCAACTCAGTGCTGGTTTATTTGCGCCAAAATGAATTTTAGCTGGCTAGTTCTGGCTGCAGCTGATCTGCAAGCTGGATGTTGCTATGCCATTGCTGCGTACGGTGTAACTGTTGTGTGAAGCGTGAATTTTATTTTGGTTTGTTTCGCATACAGTGGTGCGCTGTCTGTATGCTGCTATGCTGGCGTGGCGACAGTCAAGGTCATTGCATGATTGCTGGTGACACCACAGGTGTGCAGCAGCAGGGCGTGGGTTCGCTGCAGTCAATAGTTTGATCGGTCGCTGAATATTTGCGTTGTTAAGTTGTGCCTTAATCTGAGAGGAACACCGCCTCGGCAGGGTTCGAGCAGTTTGTGTTACAATTGGAACGCAAGAGGGCCCCCACCTTGGAGCGGCGCTCGACCATTGATCACGTGCATGATGAGCCTCGTTTATGTTAATAACTAAAACAAGCAACCCACGGATGCTCCAGCGCTGTGACGTATGCTGAGTACTTGACGTGCCTTATAAAAAGATCTGCTTGATGATCAGCAACGTTCTGAGTTATGGTTTTAGACGCTAATACTTCTGTAGAGTCAGTCAAGTTGTCTCTGCTTGTGCTGGGCAGAAGGCCGCCATGGAACGCCTTGAGCTTGCGTGTATCCGCACAGACATCACTTGCAGCTTTCGCTGCCCTGGTCAAAAACACTGTCAGCAGCTCAGAAGATGATTCAGGTCGCTGGTGGTGCTTCGCTTACCAGTTGTGAGTGCACGGCAGCCTGGTCGTCTCGGGTGCCTCAAGACATGCAGCTTCGCAGCAATGGAGGCGTGATTCGGACGAGCTTGCTGCTGAGTTCGTTTCATGCTTTTCTGTCAGGTTAAACCAAATGATTTTCTGGCAATCCTGGTGTACCTCACGCAGTGGATTATGCAACGCTCGCCTGACCTGTTCGTATCCTTGCACACCTGCAGTTTTGGGCACCAGGTGCCTATCCTGTCCGACGAGGCGCTAAATGAAGCCTTCAGCTACTTTGATGAACAGCAGCAGCAGCTGGGCGGTGATGCAGCAGCAGAAGCCTGTCAGCTGCTGCTGTACCCCATCCAGGGTCCTCCACCCTGGACTCTGTCAAATTACTTGGCGGCAGTGCAGCAGCAGGATGCCGCAGACGGTGAGGCACAAGATACAAGCAGCAAGGAGCATGATCAACAGAAGGACCAGGCAGTAGTGCAGCCATCCCAGCAACACGAGCCTCCAAAGGGCCAGGCAGCAGAAGAAGATGTGTCACAAGTTACCAGCAGCAAGGAGCAGGATCACAAGCAGGACCAGGCAGTAGTACAGCCAGCCAAGCAACACGAGCCTCCAAAGGGCCAGGTAGCAGCACAGCTGCCGCAGCAGCAACACCAGCAGCAGCTGCAACAGCAAGGGACGCCGGTTGCACCACTGCAGACACTCCAGCCAAGTGGCACCAAACAGCACCAACAGCAGCAGCACCAGCAGCAGCAGCAGCAGCAGCAGCAACAGCAGCAGCAGCAGCAGCAGCAGCAGCAGCAGCAACAGGCACTGCCTCCATCTGCGGGTACTGGTCAGGGCCTGCCACTAGCTGCCGCGCCAGCAGCAAATGCAGCAAATGCAGCGCTGATGCCTGGCGCACAGTTTATTCCTGTGATTGTGCCTGTGGGTGGCCAGCAGGTGCTGCTGCAGTTGTTGCCTGCAGCTTGCTTGCAGCAGCTGCAGGCGCCGTCGCTGCCACTGCCGCTGTCGCCGCCGCCGCAGCAGCAGCAAGTGGGCGTGGTTCTATCGCGGCACGCGTCTCTGTCTGTCGCTGCACCCGGTGTGGCTGACAATGCCGCTGCAGTGAGCTACTCCAACTGCAGCAGCCCTGTCAGGACAGCGCGACTGAGCAGCACCAACAGCTGCGGCACTCTGCTGCAGCAGCAAGAGCCGCGGCAGCGGCAGAATGCTGGTGTGCACATGGGTATGGCCGGCTGCTATGCGGCTACTGGGCTGTCTGAAGCAGCAGCAGCAGCAGCAGCAGCAGCAGCAGCGCCAGCTACTGCCTCGCAAGCTGTGGAATCTGCTGGCGGCGGCCAGCAGCAGCTGTGGACGCCAGGCGCCATGCAGCAGCTGCCACTAGCACCAGCACAAGTTGTGCTACCACCACCACGAACAGCAGCAGCAGCAGCAGCAGCAGCAGGTGTCGCTGGTGTGTTACTGGGAAGTCCAAGTGTCAAAGCAGCAGCAACAGCAGCAGCAGCAGCAGCAGCAGCAGCAGCAGCAGCAGCACTGCCCAGAGCTGCATGCGGCACCAGCAGCAGGGCGCCGGACGGTGAGTATAGCTGCCGCGCCAGTGCTGCATAATGTCTGCATGCGTGCAGGGCCCAGGAACAACATATTTGGTTGTTGTGGCAGGACATGCTGGTTGTTTGATGGCTGCTGCATGTTAGATGCGCCTGCACCCAGCCTGTCCTGCAAACTGCAAATTGTCCTGCATTGCAGCCTGCAGCAAGAAACTGGACAGGCCTTTGACGCGGCACACAGCCGTGCTCTTTTCACAATTCGCCCCTTTCCTGATTCATTTGCAGCATCCCAGTTCTTTGCTGCACTGTGCTGCCCACAATATCCTGCTAAACCAATATCTGCTGCAGGGCGCAGCCTCTACCCGCAGCAGCACGCGCTGCGCTTGCAGCCCATGGCAGCAACACACTCCTTAGACATGCAGTCACCCCATCCATCCCGCTGCACTGTGATGACTGCAACCTTCCCTGCTGCAACCTGCTGCTGCTCTTGCTGCTGCTGTTGCCGCAGGCCGCTGCCTGGACCCGCAGCAGCATGCGCTGCGGCTGCAGCACATGCAGCAGCGCGCAGCAGCGCTGTTTGGCGGGGCAGTGACTCAGCACTGGCGCATTGTTGATCACAAGTGCATTCACTGCCAGCTGTGCCTGAAGGACGTCACCCCGTATGCAGCCTACCACCCTGACTGCCTCAGGTTGGTGCCAATGTTTGTAGTGATGTTCAATGCAGCTGTGTTGCTGGCAGCTGGCAATCTGCAGTGGGTTGCGAACAGCTGCAGCCCATAATATATAAGTACATGCTTCTGCTGCATTTGATCTAGCTGACCAGCCACGCCTGCCGTGTTTGAGCAGGCCACACCAAGTAGGTTTGACCAAGACAGACCAGCTGGGTTTGACCCCAGCCACTCCGCAACTGGCAATGTTCTGCCTGCCTGCCTGCCTGCCTGAACCTGTCTACTGCCCTTCTGCTGTGCAGGAAGCACTTCATCCGTCACCACGAGGTACGCGCAAGCAGGCTTACTTCCTCCACAAATCACACCTGTGTGCTTCAGCTTGGCGCTTGTTCTCTTTTGAGATAGGATAGTTACGTGTGGGTCCTGGCACCATCTTGAACTCTTTGCAAGCATGCTACGAGCATGCTTCAGAACCCCCAGCACCGCGCCAGCACAGCAGCACTGTCCGACACAGCAGCGTTGTTGGGGCAGTCCAGTGGCCATTTTGGTGCATGGTGATGTTCGCGCATGCCCATGCCCACTCATGACATCCTCTTGCTTGTGCCGCCTGTGCTGCTGGTGCTGCTGTTGCAACTTTGGTTCATCAGGACGTGCTGAGGGCTGCAGGCATTGACGTGCTGAGCTGGTGCAAGGGCATCCAGCTGGGCAAGCGCAAGCTGGCAGCCCTGCTGCAGCAGCAGCAGCAGCAGCAGCACCAGCAGCAGCCGCCACAGCAGCAGCAGCAGCCGCCACAGCCGCCACCACAGCACCAGCAGATGGTCGTTCTGTGTGGTCAGTTCAGCGCACCTGAGCAGGTCGACAGAGCATTGCTGCAGCAGAAGCAGCAGAAGCAGCAGCCGCAGCAGCAGCAGCAGCAGCAGCAGCAGTGCAAGCTCTCGCTGCAGCTGAGTGAGCTGCAGCCAGCAGCAGATGCTGCAAACATGGGCCCTGCATCAGGCTGTTGCAGCAACAGCAGCAGCGTCAGCACACACCGCCTGTTTGAGGCAGCTGCTTGCCATGGCAGCTGCAACAGCAGCGGGGCGGTATGGGGCAGCATGGCAGCTGCTCCATGCCAGTGTAAGCCAGCCTTTCAGCAGGCATCAACAGCAGCAGCAGCAGGGTTAGCTGCCACCACAGCCTTTGATAGCTCCTTGACTGCTGAGCACAGTGGCACCTGCGAACACATTGGCACTGTAACTGTGGACAGGCTGCAGCTGGCGGTGTGTGATGTTGCGGGTGGTGGCGGCAGCAGCAGCAGCCAGCTTGGCAGCACTTTGGGATGGGTGACAAGCCCAGATGCTGCTGGCCGGCAGCAGCGGCAGCAGCAGCAGCAGCAGGACCAAACACTGCACCAAGGGTTGGCTGCATATGACTGGGGCACCAGCAACGCCAGCACGCAGCTGCTCACCAGCAACAGTGGCTGGCCAGATGAACCTACAAAGATCCCTGATGCAGCTGACCCTCAGCAGCAGCAGCAGCAGCAGCAGCAGGGTGATCTTGCCAAGGAGTTAGTTGCATTCGACCAGAGTGGCTGCGGCCAGCAGCAGCATGACAACATCAGCAGCAGCATGGGATGGCCTGCTGCAGACAATGTGAGCGGCAGCCAGGGGCCCGATAATGACCACACTGACAGCAGCATGGATTGGGACACCTTGCTGGGTGCTGTGTTTGACAGTGATGATGATGTAGCAGCTGCCTGGAGCAATGAAGGCTGTTTTGCGGCAGATGCTGCTGCCGTTGGTGACCTTGGAGCAGCAGCAGCAGCAGCAGCAGCCAACGATCCAGCTATGATGGACTGGCTGGGCACAGGCCAGCAGCAGCAAACAGCAGGGATTGTTACTGCTGCGGCTGCTGCTGCTGCTGCTGCACCATCAGAAGCAAGTCCTCCAGCAGCTGCTGCAGGTGCAGAAGTGCATGCTTTGCCTAGTGTAGCTGCTGCTGCTGCTGCTGCTGCTGCGGCGGCGGCGGCGGCGGCGGCGGCGACGGCGGGAGATGATGCTGTGGCATCCATCAAAGGGGTGTGGGATGAGTGGAGGTCGGATCGCAGCTGCTGCACCGCTGTGCCACGCTCCCTTGCACACTTGCTGTAAGGTGCTGCAGCCTGGCACAAAGGTTAGTTACTGTGATGTAGTGCATGCATGCCTTGGGATGCTGTCCCTATGGGCCTTGGCATTTACGCAATGCACTGAAGGTTTGGATGAGGAGGCTGGGGCATGGCGGCACACACTTGTGATGCTGAAAGGGCTGTGTACAGGTGCAAGGGTTATAGGGGTTCCACCATGGCGCAGTTGCATCACTGGCTACACTGCAGGAAGATATATTCACATAAGCACTGTTGTGTTCAAACGCTGGCGGACACAAGTGATGCTGGCTCATTGCATTTGACCAGCTGCATTGCCAGCGGTGTTGTGAGCACCCAAATTAGATCGCAGCATGAAGCGTGGAGTCAGGTGTATGCACTTTTTACTCTGGGTGGCACTGGTGCTGCTGCTGTGGTGGCGGCTCTAGCAGTGACAGCAGGATTTGGCTGTTGCGTAGGGATGCATTGAAGTTCTTGTCTTTGGTGGGTGGGCTTTGCATTAGCCACATTACCGTCCTCTCAAAGCGCGCGCTAGGTGCTGTTTCAGCGGCGTGATCGTGGATGTTGCACGCAAAGCAGTGAGTTGCATGTGTTCTGCATGATGTGTTGCCTAGGCTTCTCCTGAACAAACTTGCATGCAGCAGCTCCTGCGTCTCTGGCCTTTTTGAGTGCAGCATTTGGCAGCTGTGGCGGGAACCTGTGTGTGTTTTTCCCTGCACGTGAATAGTCTTGTCCAGTGCTGGTTACACTTCTTGGCAGGCTGGCAAGCAGGCAACTACTTTCTGCCCTGTGCTGCCTCACCGGCTGTACAGCTGCCACCATTGCTCTGCTTGCCTTCGTCCATTTTTGCAGTGCACAGCTGTTGCTCATCAACCCAGCAGGCTGTCAGTGATTCTTTGACCAATTTTTTTTGCCGTGAGGCTGGGTCCTAGCACACCTTGTGTACTGCTTGGTAGAGCTGTACCTGATAGACCAGCTTCAGTTCGTGATTTGTCCTGTATGTGGCTGTTATGCTTGCCGTTTGCACCTGAAGACGTTTTTTTAGTGGCAGCTGCAGCCATGCCCCTATAGCATATACAATGCTGGCAAGGACTGTGCACAAATACACTACAGAGCTGCTCTGCATGGCATTAATGCTAGGTACGCTTTTGGGGTTGGCTGCAAACCAGTGCTTGCGGGCCAGAGCTGCTGCGTAGAGGCTTCGTTTTGTTGCAGCTCCTTTGACACTGCAGAGTTGCCCCGGACCGGTCAATGCTGGATACTCTTTCAGTTTGTGCATTACATTATTACACGCGTGACCAAGGCTGGGCCTGGCGGCGGCTGCAGTTCCCTGAAAGAGGGCCCTGTATTGCAGTTGTTGCAGCTGTTCCCCTTTTTTGGCCTGGCGCTTTGTACCAGGCACTATGAAGCAGTAGCGTGGTCTTTCAAGAAGAAGTGCTCTCCTGCTGCCATCAAAGCAGGGTGCAGGTTTGGAGGCATGCTGAGGCGCCTTGCGGCGCAATGTGAAGCTGCACGTGTGCGCTGTTGCATACACTGCCACATACATTGCACACACATATACTGCTTAGCAAACTCATACACACATTTAGACATTGTTCAAATTGCCCCATGTGTTGTTTGCATCGACAGCGGACCTGCAGCGCAGCTGCACACTGTTGCACGTGTGCACATGCCATTGCCAGAGCTGCGATATGATTAAAAGCAATGCTGTGTGCAGGGAGATGTGTTTGGGTTTCCCAGCTTGTATTGGCGTGCCCTCTTGATCTGGAGCCATGCCAGCATGCTTTACATGCATGCTGGCACAGTACTCACACCGTAAGTCTGCATGCCAGCGCGTTGCTTGTGGATGCGGCAGCTGTCGCCGATTGATATGCTGCTGCGCTCTTTTGTTTGTCATTGCAGCATTCAGTATGCTGATCAAACCCGCATGCCGCAGGCGCAGATGGTGTGTGGTATGCACAAGTGCATTCGACGGGTGCATTTGATTGTGCATGCGGTGGCCGCAGATGGTGTGTGCCCACCCCATGATGGGGCGCCCCATCCGCCAGGGCGTACCTACAGGCCTTTTGTATAGCGCTCCTAGCTGCATCGCATGCATGTGCGTAGGCATGCCAAATGTTAGCTGCTTTGGTGTTGTGATGGTGCAGGTCAGTGTTGTGTTAGACCAATGGCAGCAGGGCAGGATGTGCAGATAGTCCTGTGTAGGGATCTGTTGCAATGGAGAAGGCGAGGTAGATGATGATGCGGCCTTGTACATGCAGCTCTGTGTGTTGGCATGATTTGCATTAGGGAAGCAGCTGCCGGATGTGCAGCGCGCCCGTGCATTCGAATGCACGTACAGAATTCTGTATGTAGGGTTGTGCCGCAGCACAGTTGTCACTGAACATGCCGATTAGATGTGCACGGACAAGGCGCGTATTGCAGCAATCCCATTGTTGGTGTTGGCCGCAGCAGGTGCATTCGTATTCATCATTCTGGCTAGCGGTTTTGGGCTGCATCATGATTGTTTAGAGTCACACACATTACATGATGTACAACATGGGAGCGTTTTGGCTCAAGGTTGCAGCGCCATGGCGGTTTTTCCTGATGCAGTGGATGTGCAGCTGTTATGCATGTGCGAAGAGTTCACCGTGTCACCCTGCTTCACGGCTGTGTTCAAACCAGACTGACGTCTGCACTTTGGCTCACACTGTGCTGCATTGACTGGCTTTGTCCAGGCTCTGCTGTTATCAGGCTACTATAGTAGCTATGTTCCGTGCAATTGTTTGGTCAGGATTGACACCGCCTTCAGGTAGGCTGTGTGGTGTGCTGCTGCACCTCATAGTCTGCAATTGCCATGTGGACTCCACTGTTGGTTTTGTGCGACACACTGAGTTTGTTTCGTTCTGAAGTCAGTTGACTTCATGAGCCAAAGTGACGGCTGGATGGCGCGGCTTCTGTCGCTGGGCCCATGCCCCAAGGCATGGCAGACTTGCGCAGCCATGCAGTGTGTGTGGTGTTGATGTAGCGGCAGCTACTACAGCATGCTGTAGCCTGAGCAGGCTCCGCATGTACATTCATGTAGTTGTGGGCAGTACTTTTTGCAATGGGTGGTCACAGTTGTAGACAGCACGATGGACGCATGCATGTGCGTGCCGTGCCCCGGAGACATCTGAAGTGTATGCACCTCCTGCTGTGTTGTGTATCTAATGCTCTGGGCCTGAAAGTGCTGCAAAAACTGGAAGCGTTTCTGTGGCAGCCGCTACCGCTGCTGCTGTAGCCTTTGTGGGATTGCTGCTGTGGGTTACGCTCTGATGCCGGAGCTACTTGGGACAGTGAGGCTGGTGATTAGATATGTATGGTGTGCATCAGGCTGTAGCTTGCTGCACAATTGTGCTGCTTATTGGCTGCTGCTCTGGCTGCCGCTGCTCCAGCAGTTTGTGCGCGACGTGCTGCAAAGCAGTCCACAGTGCATGCACTGCCTGCTGTGCTGTGTGTCTGCTGCTGAAGGCTTGGAAACACTGCAAAATGCTGGAATATACTTGTGGCAGCCGACACCGCTGCTGTAGCCTTTGTTGCATAGTTGCTATGGGTTATGCTCTGATTCTTGCCCCACTTGAGACAGTGAGGCTGATATGCATCTGGTGTCTTTCAGGCTATAGCTTGTTGCAAAAGTGTGTGCTGCTTGTTGGCTGCTGCTGTGGCTGCTGCTGCTCCTCATCTTGCGCGGGCATGCCGCAAAGACATTTGCAGCCCATTTGCAGGACTCCCTTGCTGCTGTGTCGTGTGTCCAATGCTCTGTGCCTGGAAGCACTGCAATATTCTGAAAGCATTCTTGTGGCAGCCGCTACCGCTGCTGCTGTAGTTTCTGTTGTATTGCTGCTGTGGTGAGGTTCTGAAGCTGGCCCCATTGGGACAGAGAGGCTGGTGTCAGGCACAGTCTCATTTGGGCTATTGCAATCTTATGGACACATTGTGTGCTGCATATTGGCTGATGCTCTGGCTGCTGCTGCTCCTGCAGACTGACTGGCGTTGAGTAATATGGTTGCTTACACTGCTACTAGCAGTATAGTATACTGCAACTTGGTAGATTAGTTGCCGTCACAACAGTACTGGATGTTGGCATTGGAGTACCAGACAGCAGGCTTGCATCACATAGGCATTTGCCGCTTGTGCAGCAGTGCTTGTGCTGCAAGCTATCTTTCCCGAGTGTGAGCGGCTGCAGGTCAGATCATGGACACCAGGTGACAGCAGTAGCGCCCTGGATGATTCGAATGTTGCAGATGGGTAACTTCACGCTATGGCAAATGTGTCAGTCTTGGCCCAACACATTTTGCAGGTTGTTGCAGCAAGGCAATGATCAGCTCCTGCCCAGCAACATGTAAACTGCTACAACATATGCACCAGTTTATGTCGTCCAGCACCTAACAATGCAACCACTTGCAACCCATACAAACAGACATGTCATGCTCAGCAACCTAGCTCCCACCAAAACAAAGGTCGTTGGCTATGGATCAACTGCTCATGACACGTGCTGCTTGCATCGAGCTAGGGGTGGCGCCTGCTGGATATCCCTGCAGCAGCTGCTGCAGGTGGGAGTATCTACAAGTCCTTGCAGCAGCCACGGCAGCTGTACAGGCCTGCAGCAGCTGCTTCTGCATGCCTTCACACGCCTACGCGCCGCCTGGTGGGTGTGAGTGCTACACCAAGTCATGCTGCACATGCACCTGCCTGTAAGCAGTCGCGTCACCAGCGCCGCCTCCTTGTGGTGACGTACTCTGTGTTCACCAGCGGCAGCAGCAGTGCATGCACACCAGGCGTCTCCGAGGGCCTGTCGTCATCATCTAAACCGCCAAAACCCTCAAACCCATCCCCGCCAAAACCCTCGCCCTCATCGCTCCCATCAAACTCAGCCTCTGCTGCTGCAGCAGCTGCTGCCTTTGCTGCTGCTGCTGGTGATTTCCTGGGCGCAGAGTAGCTGGCAGCAGGGCTAGCAGCAGCACGGGGAGTGCTCTTGGCAACTGGGTCAAAGCTGCAGACCTCATTCAGGCTGCTCATGCTGTTCATGCTGTCCTGAGCAGCAGGTGCAGCACGTGCTGCCACTGGCTCATCTGCTGGCCAGTCAATCATCTGCTGCTGCTGCCGGGACTGGTCATCACCCGCATAAGCCCCACTGCCGCGGTCGTCACTCCGCTCAGCAGCAAGCAAAGAGCCGCCTAGCAGAGTGCCTGAGGCGCTACGGCTCGCTGCGTAGCCAGCGCCACTGCTACTGCTGCTCCGGCGGCGGCTGTAGATGCTGTGTGCAGCCCCAGCGGCGCCGCTGCTGCTTGCGCCAGCTGCGATTGCGCTAGCTGTAGCTGTAGCTTGGGTGTCAGCTGCTGCTGGCAGCACCTTGTTGCCGCTGCTGCTGCGTGAAATGCGCCTGCTAGGGCTGCCCTTGAGTGCAGACAGCAGCGCAGACCCGGCCTTCTTGAACCCTGCTCCTGCCCCAGTGCCAGTGCTGCGCTTGGGCATTGCAACTTCACATGGCTCGTCATGCAGAGCACCTGCCGCTGCTGCTGCTGCATGCTCGCCGTCAGTGCTGCTGTGTCTGACACTGTGTGTCATACTTGCTTGCCGCGCTGCAGCAGCGGCAGCGTAGCCCCCAGCAGGAGAGGCTGCCACAGCAGGAATGCCTGCGGCTGCTGTTGCTGCCACTGTGCGCACACGCCGTGCACCGCTGCCAATGTGCGGCAGCTTGCGCGCTGAGAGGGCGCCAAAGCCGCCCACGCTGCGCAGCACAGGAGTGATGGCACTCAAGAATGCTGTTGGCGTGTTGGCTGAAGCTGCTGCAGCTGCTGCTGCAGCGGCAACCGGCTGCGGCGGTGTGGGCGTGGCAGGCACTGCTGCACAGCTGCTGCTGCTTGCATTGCCAGCAGCGCTACCAGTAGCACACACGGCTCCAGCATGGGATAGGGCAGCAGCCGCCGGTGCTGCTGCTGCTGCTGCATCCTCATGCAGCTCCACTTCTACATCTTCCAGCTGCAGCAACCCGTCTTCATGCTGCTGCTGCTGCTGCTGCTTGAACCACTGCAACGGCTGCTCTTGCCTTACTGCTGCTGGCCTCTCACCCTGCCCGGCCTCTTCGAACAGACCCAGCAGCTGCCGCGACACAGCAGCCTCTGCTGTAGCAGCTGGTACACCAAGCTCAGCAGCAGCAGCAGCAGCAGCACCAACCAGGCGCTGCCGCTTTGAAGCAGAGCAGCTGGCAGGTGGTGTGCTTGCTCCTGCTGCTGCCTGCTGCTGCTGAACTTCCCGGCAATCATCAGCGTTGTCTGCTGCTGTTGCGCTGCCAGGCTGCATGTGCATCTGCAGCTGCTCCTCCTGCTCGACCGCCACCTCAGGCTCACCACCGCTGGCACTGCCGGGTGTTGTTGCTGCAGTCAGCCCATCCGCTGGAGTGAAGAACTGCTCCCCAGCCTGCAGCTTGCTGCAGCCTGTCGTGCTGCAGCCTGCAGCTGCTTCCCCAGCAGCAGCAGCAATCTTGCTGCTGGTCTTGCTTGCGCTGCCTGGAGTGAACTGCAGCGGTGTGTAGAATGCTTCTAAGTCCTCGTCAGCTGTCGAGCTGGCTGGACTGGCCTCTCCCGCTGCTGCTGCTGCTGCTGTGTCTGGTGCCAGTGGAAGGGGCGGTGTCTGCATGCTGGCTGCAGCAGCACCAGGGCCGACAGCGCTACCCAAGTCCAGCGTTGCGATTGGCCCCTTGCGCACGCGCCTGCTGCTGCCTGCCAGGATGCTGCCGCCTGCTGCTGCCTCACCAGGGATGTTGCTGCAGCTGCTTCCTGGTGCGCCCACGCCTGACAGCCTGCAAAATGCACATGCGGAAATTGCATGGATGAGAAGCAAGCAGTATAAGGGGCACTGTGTCAGTGAGGCTGGCGCATACACCTATGGGGTTTGCAGCGCTGTTCTACATGAACCACAACCGAACGTTGTTTCACAGGAAACAGTACCACACGCGTACTGCCAAACGTGTGGCAAGCCATAGCATGCTGAGGTTGCTCACAGCTCAGGACACGACACCATGCAGCATGCACACACAAGCTCCAGGGCTGCGCGCACCTGAACCGAGGTGGCGTGACAACGCCACGAGTCCCCGTGTCAGCTGCTGATGTGAATGCCAGCCAGGAGGCCTGCTCAGGGTTGAGGCTGCTGTCATCTGCTGCTGCTGCTGCACTCTCGTCACTGTCCCCACCAGCAGCAGCAGCAGCACCTGCACTGTCAACAGACGCTGCTGCAACCTTGCCTTCCACTGTCCCAGGGCTGTCAGGAAGCATCCAGCACAGCGTTGGCGAAGGCCGCCCTGCAGCACTCACACTGACTGCTGCTGCTGCTGGCGCTGCCACACTGCCGCGCCCTTTGCCGCTACCTACACGGCCAGCCCGGCTGCCTCTGCCGCCTCGCCTACCGCTGCTGCCAGTCACAACAGCAGGACTGCCGCTGCCGCCGCCACGCACACTAGCTGGGCTAGCGCTGACGGCGCTGCTGCCTGCTGAAGCTGTACTGCTGATGGACTGGCTGTAGCGCTGCAGCGACCATGCTGCCAGCCTCTCTGCAACCTCCTCAATGTCTGCCCCTGCAGGGATCACTGGCGAGTCCACCAAGCACCCAGCGCCATCACTGCTGCTGCCACGGACTGCTGCTGCTGCTGCTGCTGCCGAGGGGCTCTTAGAACCGCTGGCCACATAGCCGAAGCCAGGGCTGCTGCTGCCGCGGACTGCAGCTGCTGGACTGTCTGCTGCTGCTGCTGCTGATGCGGGGCTCTTCACCCCACTGGGCACATAGCCGAAGCCAGGGCTGCTGCTGCGGCTGCCTGCTGCTGCTGCTGCCGGGCTGCACCCTGGGCTTGAGGGGCTGCGCGCACCACCGCTGCTGCTGCTGTACCTGGGAATCCTGGAAGCAGGGCTGCTAATGACAGGCAGTCCGGGCTCTCCTGCATCTGCAGCTCCTGTTGACACAGAGGGCCGGGCAACACTGGCTGCTCCTACAGCAGCTGGTGGGGCCACACCATCTGCTGCTGGGAGAGATTCAGGAGGAGCTTTGCCTCTGCGCCTCTCCCTAGGAGATGCAGATGCCACTGCTGCTGCTGCTGCTGGGGTGCTTGCTGCACCATCTGCAGCAAGCACCCCAGCCTCAAAGTCTGCAGCCACTTCTGCATCTGCTGCCTGGATACATGACTGCTGCTGCTGCTGCTGCTGCTGCTGGGCCTGGCTGCCAGCTGGCGCAGCTTCTGGTGACAAGCTTCTGTTGGGGCTAGGGGCGCACCACTGTGCAACAGACTCCCATGCCTCTGCTGATGTCATGCCAGCGAATGCGGTGCCGGCCAGGCCAGGCGTGAGCGGGCTGAAGGGTGATGAAGGACCTGCAGCAGTTGCACTGGCTGCTGCTGCTGCTGGAGTGCCGATCCGTGCACTGTAGCCGCCGCAGCTGCTGCTGCTGCTGCTGCTGCGTGCTGCTGGGCGCTTGGTGCTGGCTGCGGTTGCTGGTGAACGCCCTGCATTTGAGACACGGCGGCTGCCGCCCGCTGCTGCTGCTGCCGTTGAAGCCACCGTGGGTACAACAGGGGTCCTCCCAGCACCAGAAAGCGATCTGCTCCTGAGGTTCCGACCTGAAGCTGTTGCTGCTGCTGCTGCTGCTGCGATTGTGCTTTGCAGGTAGCCAACGCCAGCGACAGTGCCGCCTGGCAATGGCCGTTTCATGCCAGATGCCTTCATGGCGGAGCTGCCTGTGCTGTTGCCGCTGATCTCACCAGAAACAGACATTGCTGCTGCCTCTCCAACAGCCTCAGGCTGCTGCTGCTGCTGTGCAGGCACCTCTGCATCTGCCATGCAAGACAGATCAGGTGCAGACACAGCGGACCTTGCTGCCCCTGCGCCAGCAGCCGCAGCAGCTGGGGCTGCCAGGGACAGGATGCTGCTCCTGCAGCGAGCGCTGCGCGGCAGTGGGCTGCTGTCCCTGCTGCTCTTGTACTGCCCCCAGCTAGCCTGCAGGTCCTCAAACGTAGCTGCCATTGCCTCTACACCTGCCCTGCCTGGCGAAGCAGCGGCACCAGGCTGCTGCAGGCCCTGCTCTGCTGCTGCAGCTGCTGCTATCCCAAAAGCGGGCGACGAGGCGCGCAGCATGCTAGTCCTGCTGCTCTTACGTGCACTGCGCAGCAGCGGGCTGCTGTCCCTACTGCTTTTGTACTGGCCCCAGCTGGCTTCCAAATCATGGAAAGCTGCTGCCATCGCGTCACTCTTGGATGCTGCGGGTGACGGTCCTGCTGCTGCTGCTGCTGACTCAGGTGCATCCTGCCTCTGCAGCTTCTCCAGTGCCAGCCTCGGCACTCGTGCAGGTGATGCTGCCTGTGCCTCACTACTGCTGAAGCTGCTGAAGCACATGCTCTGGCTGACAACGCCTCCGCGACTGTAGCGCAGTGGCTGCTGCTGCTGCTGCTGCAGCTGCTGTGGGCTCGCATTCAGGCTCTTGCACACACTGCGGCTAGCAGGGCCAGGGCTGGCATCCCTGCATGTCTTGTAGCTGTCCCAGGTCACTTCTAGGCTTGCCAGCTGAGCCACTAGCTGCGCGTGCTGCTCCTGTGAAGCAGCTGCCGCCTGCGGAGACCTGCCAGGGGTGCGGCAGCGAGCAGGGCTCACCTCAGCTGGCGTGCGCGAATAGTTCCTGCTGCTGCTGCTGCCTTTCACTCCTGCTGCTTCAGCCTCCGCTGCTGCCGCCATTGCCAGCGCTGCAGCAGCAGCTGCTGCCTCAGCAGCCAACTGCTGCTCCTCCTGTTCACGGACTGCTGCCTCAGCAACCAAGCGCTCCTCTTCCTGCTCGCGAGCTGCTGCCGCTGCGGCTACCGCTTCAGCCGCTGCAATGGCTGCAGCTTCTGCTCTCGCTGCCTCAGCAGCAGCAGCTGCCGCCTCCTCTGCCTCTTGCTGCTCCTGCTCTGCAGCTGCCTGTGCCGCGGCGGCTATAGCAGCTGCTTCAGCCACCAGCTGGGCCTCCAGCTCAGCCAGCTGCAGTTCTGTCTCTCGTGCTGCTGCAGCTTGCGCCGCCGCTTCTGCCGCTCGCACTGCTGACTCTGCTGCTGCAGCCGCCTGCTGCGCCATGACCGCTGCTTGCTCAGCAGCATGCTCAGCACCCAGAGCCTCAGCAGCGCTCCCACCTGCAACAGCCGCTGCCGCTGCTGCTGTTGCAGCTATTGCTGCTGGGGCCTTGCCAGGCTGGCTGCGCCGTGTTGAAACTGCTGACTGCCGCCTGCTGCTGGCTGTGCTGTCAGCAACGCTAGACCGCCTGCTGTTGCTGGCCTTTTTGACTGCTGCGCCTCCTGCAGAGACCCTGCTGGCAGCAACGCTGCTAGCAGTGGGCTTGCTGCCGCCACTGGACGTGCTGACAGCAGCAGCCTTGGCCTTCGTCCTAGTGAGCCTTGGGCTGGTGGTAACCGCTGGTGCGGCCAGCACGGCTGCTGCTTCCTGGGTGCCTGCACTCCTAGTAGGGAACTTTCCAGCAGCAGCTGCTGCTGCTGCAGCAGCAGTGGCTGCCGCAGGGCTGGAGCTGTTGTCGCTGCCTGTGGTGGCAGCAGCCACAGCACTGGACCGCTGCTGCTGCGGCTGTGGTGCTGCTGCACGAGCAGCGCTTCTAGCTGCTGTCTTAGCAGGTGGTGTGATGCTGTAGGGGACCAGCCCAGCCCCGCATGCATTGTCTGGCCAGTTGGGCCCTCCAGGCGTCACCAGCATGGTGAACTTGCCTGCAGGAGCAGCACTGGGAGTTGCTGGTGCGGACATTACTGCGGCTGCTGCTGCTGTTGTGCTGCGCGCTCTGCTTCCTGCAAGTGGTGACCTGCTGGCCCTGCCAGGGGAGAGGCTCTGTGGCTTGCTGGCCTTGCTGGCAGTGCTGCCCATTGCTGCCGTGTTGGGCTCCTTGCTTGCAGCTGCTGCCTCTGCTGCTGCCGGCCGCGTCCCAGCCTGCGGGAAGCCAGACGAGCGTGCAGGGCATGCAGCACGTCAGTCACAGACCGATGCTATTCTCGGCGAGCATCAAGCTGACTGGTGCGGTTACAAAGCATATAGTGAGTATGTATGTGCGTGCTTCTGCTTAACAATGGTTCATGCTGCGTGCAGGAGACGCAAGTGCTGAGCAGGAGTTTTTCTTTCTGCGCTTTCCCCAAACCCACCTTGAATATACTGCCCCTCTGGTGTGGTGTGCTGCCCCTGGAGCGTGCTGCTGCAGCATCTGGCGTTGCATGCACATCGCCAGTGTGTGGCGCTGGAAAGGGCATCCAGGCAGCACCGGCAGCAGCTCGGCTGCCAGCAGCAGCTGACACACTGCCAGTGGCCTTGCAATGCTGAGCAGCAGACCGCACTGTGCCTCCAGCAGCTGCTGACCCTGCTGTATGCGAGCTGCGGCCTGTTGCTGCAGCTGCTGGAGTGGAGTGCTGCTTGCCGCTGCCGCTGCTAGTGCTGGGCGAGGGTCCTGCTACTGATCCTGCGCTTGAGGCAGCAGCTGATGCTGGCCGCTGCGTTGCGGCTGTACCAGCGCTTGCAGGACGCGGCGTTGTTGCCTTGCTCTTGGCGCTGCTGTGGCTGCGCTCGCCAACAGAAGCCAGCGAAGAACGCCTGCTGCTGCTGGCTGAGGGTGGCCCACTGGGCGCTGCCCGTGCAGTGTTGGGCTGCTGGTCGTGTGCCGCAGTGCCGTCTGCCTTCAAAGAGGCCGACGAAGCCCTGCTGCTTGAGGCCGTTGGGGGTGTTGTTGAGTGCTGCTGGCGCTTGGAGCCACTCCCTGCCGGCACGCTCTTCCTGCTAGGCTTGGGTTTCAATCCAGCCTGGCTGATGCGCAGTGACGCTTTCTTGATAGAGAACGGACTGCTTGCGGGCTGGGTGAGCTGGGGTGGCAGGAAGCTGCCAACAGAGTTCCTAGCACGGCATTGCGAGGCCCGTGTAGGGCGAGCATAGCTGGGCAGCGCAGATTTACGGCTGACCACTGCATCCGCTTCTGCTGATCGATCTTGTGGCTTTGCTGCGACGTCCCCTGCTCGCTGCTGTACAACGGCAGCACCACCTTGACGCGAACGCTGCTCAACCTCTGAAGCTGATACCATCGCTGATTATATGGTGACTACTAATTTTATCATCATCCAAGCGGAGTCCACCGAGGCCCTACAAGTAGACAGGCACACAGCCTCAAGAGCGTTCCTGACCTGCAAACTGACTTATTGCATTCTTGTCGACAAATGAATTGTGTTTTTCATTCCTTGCGACGAACACGTAGCACGTACAGCGACATCAACAATTCAAGTTCACCTAACAACTTGTCATAACTTCAACCACCTGGACCCACATTGGGCCGCACCGAACTGCGTAGAGGGCGTGTTTGATGCTTGTCACGTTCATCAGCAACCCGGTCTTTTTGGGTGCTCCTCTTGTTACAGCACTGCTAGACTCCAGTGGCCAACGGGCTGGCAACGTCTCAGTGACTGGCACGGCCAACCTCATGTGACACCCATCACCCACTGCCAGGCATTAGTGCATAGCTGACATTCAGCAGTAGAGTTGTCAAGGATTACCATGATCCTCCCAGGGACTTACAGCTCTGCCCATCAGCAGCTGCCCAAGCTGAATGTTGTGTGGAGCATAGAACGCATCCACCAGCCGCCTAGCCTCTGGCACAGCCTCATAATACTTGTGCTGTGCTGTCAGCGACTGCCTGTGACTGGCTGCCCCAGCTGCCTCCATTGCTGCCCATCTATCATCTGGCACATTTCCTGCAAGCCCTAGGAACCGCACTACACGCGGGAGCACAGCCTTCGGGGACTTGAAGAGGTCTTCTGACAGCAGCACCAGCAGCTGGTCTGGCCCAAAGTGGCGCTGCCATCCTTGCAGGAACACCCAGTACATGCCACGCAGCACCTGCAGCAGCAGCGCATACCAAACCAGACCAGCATGGCAGCAACAAAAGAAGCTGCTGGGTCCCACAACCACATATCATGAGAAACAGAGCAGGTGATGCGGCCGCTGTGTGGCTGGGCACGCGTGCGTACAGCAGCTGACGCGCTAACACAGGCAGAAGGTCTTGCAGCAGCCTGGCGGCAGCGCAGGTGCTTTGCACCTGCCATGCCTGGGTCGCTGACAACCACTTGCTTGTTTACATTCGCAGGTGCAAAGCACCTGGGAGGATGATGACCAACACTACAGCAGCCTGAGTTGTCACTCAATTGGCGCTCACCTGGTCACAATGGAAGAACACCTTCTCATTGGCAGTGTCCAAGCTCTCAAACAGCAGCACACACTCCTCCAGGCTGCCATGCCGTGCTACGCAGCCCTCAAATGCAGCCAGCTGCTCCTTCACAAACGCAAGGAAGCCCTCCGGCCCATCGCCATACCTGCACAGCACAGTTGTGCACAGCAGCGCACAGCATGTGTTATACAATGCTGCTGCTGGACCTTATGGGTGCCTACTTGAGTTGGCTTGGTTTGAGGCTATGCAGGCATTATGCTTGCAGTGTGGGCTTGCTGGGAACACAGAAGCCGCAGCAGCTCGTAGCATTATGCACCACTGGCAACAAAGAAGGCAGCAGAACAGCACACTCATGGGCCAGTGTGTTGCTGGCACCTACTTGCTTGTGTAGTGCCCGTACTCCAAAAAGGAGCTCAGCAGGCGCTGTGCAGGATCACGCAGCAGTACAACCAGCTTTGGCACAGCAGCAGCAGCTGCAGCTGCTGCAGCTTGCCGGTACCTGCTCATGCTCAAGCCGGTGGTAGCACTGCCATACACAGCAGCAGCACCAACAGGATTGCGGCCACTGTATGCAGCCTTCATCAGCAGTGGAGTGTCGAGCTGCCAACGTGGCAGCCTTAGCTTGGCAGCAACCTGTAATCCAACACAGCAAGAACACAGCACCCTTGGTTACGGCAGCAAATGCTACCAAACGTACTGCTCAAGCAACTGTACCCCAAGCCCCTGGGCAGCCATAAACCTTTGCTGCAGCAGCGGCTGCTCCAGCCAATCCCAAGAATGAAAAAACACGACTTTGTGTCTGATCACTGCAGCAACACAGACAGTATGTGCAGACATATCGTGCTGGCTGGTGCTGCGCATGGGTGTCACCAGAGCACAGCACACCAATCATGGTACAGTCTCACTGTACGGTCAGCATGTGTCGCGTTCTGCCAGCAAGCCTCCTTGCAGTGCCCTAGCTGCGGCTCCTGCAGCCTGCCAGCGCAGCGCTCCTGGCACGGCTGCAGTGTGCGCAGCCACACACGGTGCCCCCGCAGGCCTGCAAACCAGACCAGGAACAGGCAGCAGCGTGACGGGCGTGATGACACTTTTGATGTGTTGGCATGGGGAGGTTTCAGTGATTATGCTCCCAGCTGGCAGCCTGCACTGGCCTGCGGAAGCACAGATGGCTGCTTGAAAACACCTGTAACTCGCAGGAGCTAAAATGGCTGCTTGAAAACACCTGTAATGCGCTGCTGCTGGGCTGGATGATGCAGCAGCCATGCTCAGCCTCAGCAGTGCCGTCCGGTCACCTGCCGCTGCAAGGTGCAAGTTGTGTCCAGCACTGCAAGCTTTCGCGCCGCACCTGCTGCCATGTAGAGTGCAAAGCTGCTCTCAGAGGCGTCCACAAGCAGGGCGCTGCCTGGCCGCTGCGCATGCAGGCAAACCACTCTCCACACTGCCAGTTGTGTTCAAGATCACGGTGCTCATTGTGACCGCACCTGCTGCCATGTAGAATGCAAAGCTGCTCTCAGAGGCGTCCCCAAGCAGGGCGCTGCCTGGCCGCTGCTGCATGTAGGGCAGTGCACCCTGCAGCTCTGCCATGTAGCTGCTGAGGTTCTTATCGTGCTCCGCCCAGAAGTGTGGCCGGGGGTTGTGGGCCTGTGGTGCAAAGCAGAGGGCAGCACAGATGCAGCACACTTTGACACCAGAACAGCAAGCTGAAGCAGGTAGTTTGCTTTCGCTCTTTGCTCACAACTGTGCCATAAGAGTTTGGCTTGGCACAGGAAGACACAGCAGCATGAAACAGCCACGAGCAGCATATGGCTTGATTCAACACGGCCACTTTCAACATAATGCATGTGCATGCCGCTGCCTGGCATGGTCTGAGCAACTTTTACCACAGTTTTCAAAATTTGAGATTCTGCAACACTTGCGCATGCACCTCCTGCAGCTGCACACCTTTGCTATGTCAGGGTGCTGCTCCAGCATGCTGTTAACATGCGGTTTTCAGAGTTTTTTTTAGCATGTGAAGCAGATGGAAGTCATGCTGTAGAACAGGCGTGGAACAGGCCATGGGCATGTCCACACTGCTGCTGCCAGCAAATTGCGAGTGCATGCCACTACATGGGATGCGTTGAACATCTCGCACCACAGCCATCCTTAACCTCATGATAACCTGTATGCATGCTGCTTCTGCTCACTGTCGAGGAGATGCGTGATGTGATGCCAACTGAACGCGGCGTATGAGCTACAACAGTATGGACACATGGTCTAAGATGAGTTGATGTGTAAAATAAGCAGCTTCGCACCTTTGCTACATCTGGATGCTGCTCCAGCATGCTGTACAGGCTGAATGCCCCCGACTGGAACGATCCCAGGATGTGGAAGTACGGCAGGCACTGCAGCTCCTGCTCCTGCTGCTGATGCTGCTGCAACTGCTTAACTGCTTGCAGCAGCTCTGCACTGCCTTCCAATGCTACTGCTGCTGCTGCTGCTGCTTGAGGGGTGCGGTCAGCTGCAGAGCCAGGGGGTAGGTTGAGGTGGCTTGCAGGACTGGCATGCTGCTGCTGTTGTGTCGGTCTGTGCCAGCAGGGTGTTCTGTAGTTGGGCAGGAAGCCTTCAGGAAGCTGACTCATCAAGTCTGGGTCCAGCTGGGCAGCTATAGCATGCAACTGCTTTGTTGCAAGTGCCGCAGCGGCTTTGCCGCCACCTGCAAGCAAGTGGCAGACTCAACAGGCTGGTGCTGAAGGTTCAAGTAGTTCATCAGCAACTGGTGTGCTGTGAGAAGCAGCCTGGCGAACGCTGATTCCTTCCTGTGTGTACCTGCTGCTGGTGGTTGGGTGCCGCTGATGCTGTAGCGCCACACAGCTGAAAAAAGGCCCAGCAGTGTAACAGCCGCAAGGCTTGCCATGGACAGGAGGCATAATGTCAAAAGCCACTGCACTCTCAGCATTCAAGCAGGCCGATCAACTCGCAATTGCTAGCCGATGAGTTGGTTGGCAAGAGATACAACAGCAGACACCCTGTTCGTTGCGACCTTTGAGTTGAGCAAGCCTGAAATCTGTTGTTCGACACACCGTCGAGATGATAGCCTCTTCACAAGGCGGGTGTCAACTAGGGCTTCAACTGTGCCAGGTCAGAGGTTACCACGTGCTCCCGCAAGCCCCAAGTATCGCAATCTACTCCGAAAGCTGAACGCAACCAAAGTAAACCATGCGTGCAGGCCCTGCACATCTGACGCTTTGTGCAGGTGAGTCGGCACATTTTGCGTATCATCACAGCCTGTGGTGCAACACGGCACCAATGCTGCACATCTGGAACGCCAGTGCCCACTGCAATTCAGGAATTGTTCGACACAATTTGTCCGATGCTGAGAATCCAGGCTTCTGGCACGCATCCATAGCCGTCTGTCTGCTGAAGCCTGTGCCCAGCCAACAAGCTGCAGCATTCACTGCCATTCCTGCAGTCTGCTGCGCCGTCAGTGCTGCTTGCTGCGTTATGCCGAAGCTGCCGACATCTTTGCTCAGGTCAGATTGAATCTTCGTTGACTGCAGCTGCTGCTGTTGCGCTTGCTCAGCCAGTGATCATAGTGCCCACACCCTGCAGCAGCAAGAGACGCAGCACAGCAGGAAACTGAATACCATATTAAGCTGCTTCTGGCAGCAGGAGAGTTGGCATGGCAATTTGGAGCGTACACACAGCTCTCCTGCAAGAAGCACGGCAAGCAACCTGCACTGCTATTGCTGCTGCTGCTTTTGCTACTGCTGCTGTCGCTACTGTGAAGCAGGTTGAACTGCAAGTACTGCGCTCCTGCCTAACACAACGCCACATCCCGCAGACAAACATGACGCCGCCGACGCTGCCGCCTGCCGCCGCTGCTGCTGCTGCCATCTCCAATGCACTGAGGGTGTGCTTGCATGCATTGAATTGTGTTTCGTACCTCGTCAGTGAGCAGCTCCATAAGCACAGAGTGCCGGCTGCGGCCATCAATGATGTGCGCAGCAGTCACACCCTGCGAGCACGGGACACCAGGCGGCACAGCCAGAGCAGCATGTCAGCAGTTGGGCAGCATACACGGCAGCACAAACAGCGGTGGTAGCAGCCAGCTGCAGCCATCCTCAGCAAGCACTTGCCCCTGCGAGACATGATACACAACCTTTTGCCCGTGCGAGGCATCGTACACAACCCTTTACCCATGCAATTTGGCGTTTGCAGCATCATACCCTGGGAGTCCCAGGATGGCACTAAGAGTGCTCTGCCACAGTCATATTCTCAGCCCTGACTTCAAGGATAAATCTGCGAACATTACTTGTGCCGTCAGCTCTCACCTGTGACAGGCAGCGGATGCAACACTGCACTTTGACGATCATGCCTCCCGCAATGATGCCATCCTCAGTCACACTCATGCTTTCAGTCCTGAATCAGTGACAACAAAACACAATTCTGCAGCGTCATATCTCACCTGTGACAGGCAGCGGATGCAGCACTGCACCTTCGGGATCATCCCTCCCGCAATGATACCATCCTCTGTGAGCTGCCGGCACTCCCTGATGTTCAGGGACGCAAACTTTGTGGCCACGTCATCCTTGTCCTTCAGCACACCAGGCACATCAGTCATCAGGATGAGCTTCTCCGCCTGCAGCGCAGCGGCGATCTGCAGCAGCGGCAGCGGCAGCAGCAGCAGCAGCAGAGGGCACGTCAGTCATCAGGATGTGCTGCCTGCACTCCCTGATATTCCGGGACGCAACCTTTGTGGCCACGTCATCCTTGTCCTTCAGCACACCAGGCACGTCAGTCATCAGGATGAGCTCCTCCGCCTGCAGCGCAGCGGCGATCTGCAGCAGCAGCAGCAGCAGCAGCAGCAGCAACGGGCACGTCAGTCATCAGCATTTGCTGATATGCAATATCGTTGCTGTGTGCAACGGCTGCGCCCTGCCGTCACCAGAGCAGCACTCCGCCACATCACCCTCTACAACATGCGAAAAGATATCAACGCAGCCGATGCGCGCACGCACCTCTCCCGCTGCTGTGTTGCGTTGACGCTGAGCGCCTGCCCGTCTTCATCGGTTGCCAAAGTTGCCACCACTGGGATATAGCCGCTGCTGACCAGGCCAGGCTGTGTGAGGTTGGCACTTGCAGGGATGATACGCATGCAGGAAGCTAAAGCAAGCCAAATTACGACTCATGCACACCGCTAGATCCACACAAACACTTTGCAGCATCCAAACGTGCTCCTACAGATGTCAAGAAGTGGTGACAACACACGAGCGCACCTCTCCCGCTGCTGTGTCTGCGTTGACGTTGAGCGCCTGTCCGTTCTCGTCGGTTGCGACAGTTGCCACCACCGGGATGTAGCCGCTGTTGACCAGGCTGCGCAGCAGCGTGGCGTCCACGCGCGTGACCTCGCCCACAAACCTGCATTGAACAAGGAGACAAACAAGGACGTCATGCGTGGAACTGTAGGAATGAGGCAAGTTGGGCCATGCTGTGCAGCAGTGTGGCGTCACCTGGCCGGCATACCTGACAAACAAAAGCGCACACGGCAGTGCAGCAGAGGGCGTGACAGTGCACTGCATCTAGTAGCGGCTGTTGACCAGGCTGCGCAGCAGCGTGGTGTCCACACGCGTGACCTCGCCCACAAACCTGCGTCACATCAACATGAAAGCGAAGCACAGGAAGGCGTGAGGTTGCAGCAAAGGCGCACGCTGAGCCAGGCTGCGCAGCAGCGTGGCGTCCACGCGCGTCACTTCGCCCACGAACCTAAGATGCAGCATAGCAAGAGACAGACAAAGCATAGGGAGGCAGCGACAACCGCGCAAGTTGAGTCAGCAGCACAGCATGCAGAAGCAGCAGGACTGGCCTTGATCACAAGCTTGGCAGGAAGAGCAACACAAGCTTGGCAGGAAGAGTAACACAAGCTTGGCAGGAAGAGCAACACAAGCTTGGCAGGAAGAGTAACACAAGCTTGGCAGGAAGAGTAACACAAGCTTGGCAGGAAGAGTAACACACAGCAGTGCAGCGGAGTGCGTGGAAGTGCAACACATACAGTGGCGGTTGTTGACCAGGCCGTCAACATCAGCATCACCTTGTCAAATAAATCATTGAGGTTGAACTGCACTCACCCGATGTCCTTCTCTACCATCTGGCGCGCACGCAGCAGGTCACCGTCCTTGCCGCTCAGGCCTACTGCCTTGCCGCCGCTCTGCTGGATGAGGCTGACCAGGCTCTTGTTCACGCGCCCGCCCAGCACCATCTCAACCACCTCCATGGTGTCAGCTGCAGTTGTAACAGCAGGCAACAGCAGCAGCAGGATAGAATGCATTGTACTCTATCTGATCAACATTGCATTTGCAGATCTGACCACCTCCATGGTGTCCTGTGAAGGTACATGTGACAGCAGAAGCAGCGGCGGCAGCAGCAGCATTAGTTGCAGCAGAGAGCCTGCTGGATGAGGCTGATCAGGCTCTTGTTCACGCGCCCACCCAGCACCATCTCAACCACCTGCATGGTGTCAGCTGCGTTCGGTTTGGTACAACAGCAGCAGCAGCAGCAGCGGCAGCATCAGTTGCAGCAGAATGGATGAGGCTGACCAGGCTCTTGTTCATGCGCCCACCCAGCACCATCTCAACCACCTCCATGGTGTCAGCTGCGATGACAGGACCAGGCAGCAGCAGCAGCAGCAGCAGCAGTTGGATCGCAGCAGTGGCTGCTGGATGAGGCTGGGGATGTTACATGACAGTCAATGTAACAACCTGCTCACCGTCAGTGGCGCGCAGGCCGCCCTTGAACTCCGGCTGGATGCCCAGCTTGCCCAGCCAGCTGTTGATCTCAGGGCCGCCGCGGTGCACCAGCACAGGCTGGATGTTATACAACAGTCATGTAACAACCTGCTCACCGTCAGTGACGCGCAGCCCGCCCTTGAACTCTGGCTGGATGCCCAGCTTGCCCAGCCAGCTGTTGATCTCAGGGCCGCCTCCGTGCACCAGCACAGGCCGGATGCCCACAGTCCACAGCAGCACCAGGTCAGTGATCACGCCAGCCTGCAGCAGCAGCAGTGGAAATCACAGATAGTGGTAATTAGCTTGCAAGGCACTTGACAACACGCAAGCAGCCTTCAAATGCCAGACCGCCAATCTGCATGCACTGCCAACGGGACTTTCCCAGCACACAGAACGGTACTCCATCCCTAAAAACAGCGCAGCGCTGCAAACAATGGTCCTTCAACAACTGATAACACACGGCAGGCGCTGGTAGTATCCTTGCAGCCCAACAGCCATAGCCGCAGGAGCACTGCCCTGGATAATGTCACCTGCCGACTAGGGTTTCACAGCATCCCCTGGCCTTGACGCGCCCACTGGCACTGACGCTGCTGCTTGTTGGTTTCAAAGTACACTTCACCAAAGCCGGTGTCAACAGCTGCTGCTGGTGAGCTTGGCTGCTGCCTTAGCAGCCGCAGCATGACACATCTCTGTACCTACGCATCTGCTGCGGTGCTTGCTCACTCCAGTGCCAGCTGCCACTCTTGCTGACCACGCCTGTGCGCTGCATCCCTCGCAGCAACAAAGCACTGCAGGAATAGACAGTACACACCTTGAGAGTGGGGTCCTTCATTGCTGCTCCGCCATACTTTACAACAATCGTCTTTCCTGCAAAGCGCTGCATGTAGGGCAGAGCCTCTGCCAGGATGGAGACCCTGTCCAGGTTGGTCAGGTCTGCTACGCTAGGGACCTGCGAACGTTGAAGTGATTGTGGTTGAAAGCTACGAAGACGCTGCTGGACGTGTTGCTGTGCAGCTACAGGCGCAGCACACCTTGGTGTCTACAGCTGCTGCTGCACACTGCACGGTCCTGCCCCGAGTGGACACGGCTGGCCGCATGCAGCACACTGGAACTGCTTTAGCAAAAGCATGCTGTGTGCCTGCTGCCCTGCCCAGGCTTTGTCGCTGCGTGAGGCTGGCCATGTGTGCAGGGCTTGTTCAGGGCTTTTTCACGTTCACTTGCTGCCAATTTGCAGCACTCAGCTAAACAAAGTATTTTTGCGTTGATCGCCGAAGTTTGAGTTTGGATTGCGCCTTTTCGCTGTGTCCCGGGCTCACGTTTCAGGGCCTACACTCGCCACAACCCTCGTGGTGATCAACTGCAGTTACCACCCGAGAACGCTGACCGTAAACGATTGTCTGTGGTTGGGGTGATTGATATCGGTTCGCAGGGCCCTCCTGGTGCCCACACATGCCACAGCAGTACATCACAGCACCATCAAAGCAGCAGGAAGCTCAGTTCAACAGACAGTACAGAACCTTATACGCACGCGTTTCTTACGTTATTCGGATAACTCATAGCGATGCAAGCCTTGCACTCAAGCAGTAGTAGCAGCTGCTGCTGCCAAGGGCGGCGCAGCAGCCGCACTGCAGCTGCACCTTGCAGCTATCATGCAGCAAATACACAGCATGTGCAGGCTCCACTGCAACCTTTTACAGTGCTTAACATGCTTACTAGCCCACCCTACCACCTGGCCAACTCCCACAGCAGCGGCAGCAGTAGCAGCCGGCATCGGCAGCTGACTGTTATGCATGCACAGCGAGGGCCAGACCGCGGCAGTGTAGCAGCGCTGGAAGCAGCAATAGCAGCAATCAACAAGATCCTAGGCACATACAACAGAGTGCGGCAGCCAAATAACGGCAAGGGGGCCAAGCAAGGCAGCAGCAGCAGCAGCAGCAGCAGCAGCAGCAGCAGCGGCAGCGGCACTGCGGGTGCTAAGACTGGCGTGGCAGGGCTAGCAGCATCTGGGCCAAGCAAGCTGATTAGTTTTGGTGCCAAGGCATCAAGCAGTGTACCTGTCAAGGTAAGATTATACAACAGCACCTTGTGTGGCACCATTTGAGTGTGGCTTAGTCAATGCCATCGTGCATGTTGCGGCTTGGAGGCTGCTTTCACGCGCCCTCGTCTCACCTTGCACACTCCGACACTAAAGCAATTGTGTGTGCAATGCCAGTGGCCACTCTTTCAGCAACACAGCACTGCAACAGTGATGCATGTGACGCACTTGACGCTGTACATGCCCTACAGCTATCCTTGCGCAGCGCTCATTGCTGCTGCAGTGCCCTGCAAGCGTGCAAACAGCCTTGCTGACCACAGGACTGCAATCTGTGTGGCTGCTCATGTTGCTGTTTACACAGGAAACCCTCAGAGCAGCTTCTCACAGCTGTGATAGCAGCAGCAGCAGCAGCAGCAGCAGCAGCAGCAGTAGCAACGGCAGCAGCAGCGCCCAGCACCACACTGTCGCACACAGCAGCAGCAAGACTCACGGGCACAAGCACCATTCAAAGCAGCCTGCGAGCAGCAGCAGCAGCAGCAGCAGCAGCAGCTCGCCAGGCTCTTCTTGGCTACAGCAGCTGACCGGCAAGCAGTCAAAGAGCAGCAATGGCAGCAGCGGTGCAGCTGTACCGCCTGAGGCACTTGCCAGGTCAGTGCAGGCTTACTTGGCACTGCCACTAGAGCAGTACAGTGTGTTAGACCCAAAGCTCATCACTCGGCTTGCCCCAGGCACTGATGTAGAAGCGCTGCTCACTAAGCTCCTGACAGCGCAGAAAGCAGAGCGGGCACAGCGCAAGGCAGCCATGCAGCAGCAGCGGCAGCAGCAGCAGCAGCAGCAGGGGCTCGATGCGGTGCTGGGAGGCAGCAGTGATGCAGATGAAAGTGACAGCAGCGGCAGCGGCAGCGGCAGCGGCAGCGGCAGCGGCAGCGGCAGCGGCAGCGGCAGCGGCAGCAGTGCTGCTACTAGCCTCCAGCCAGTTATGCGGGACCTCTCTGAGCCGTCAGACAGCGGCAGCAGTAGCAGCAGCGCTGCCAGCTTGAATGGCAGCAGCAGCAGCAACAGCAGCAGCAGCAGCAGCAGCAGCAGCAGCAGCAGCAGCAACAGTGAGCATGCAGCTTCCAGTGCAGCAGCAGCAGCAGCAGCAGCAGCAGCAGCAGCAGGTGACGGCGCAGCGCCGCCTGTGAGTGGTGCTGGCGCATTCCTGCTGCGCATCCCCATGCGTGACCTGCTGGGCGTTGACCTGGAGCCGCTGCTGGTGGTGTATGTGGACATTGACGACACACATGGCCAGGTGGGTGGCTTATAGTGGTTTAGTCTTTTGTAACAGTGTTTTTAGGCTTGATCTGAGACCTGGAGCTGCTGGCAGTGTATTGACGGCATGCACGGCCAGGTGGGAATGGCGTTGCTGTTGTCGCCAGGTTTCAATGCATTTGTGAACAGAACAAGCAGAGTCGAACACATTGCGTTACAAAGCAGGGGTGTCCCAGGTGTGCAGCCCACATCAGGCATGGCGTCGTACATTTTGCAATTGCACCGCTGCAGCAGATGGGCGTGCACACAGGAGTGGGCTGTATCCATTGGCTGTGCACACGTATGTGAGTGGTGTGCTTTGCTTTGCTAGAGCACCTGGCCTTCCACTTTGTGCATCAACCAAAGTCGTCACACCCTGCTGCTCTTGGTTTGATTGTGGTGTTCCTGCAGGTCACTTTCCGTGCCAACCGCCTAGTCATCGGCGACCCAAGGTTTGACCAGGAGTTTAAAGTTGACCTCACAGCCAACATGAGCAGCAAAGTGACACAGCCAGCAGCACTAGTTACGCCAGAGGCAGCAGCCGATGCAGCCGCATCCAACAGCAGCAGTGGCGCGGATGCCAGCAGCATCGCAAGCAGCAGTAGCAGCACTGCGGCTGCTGGTGCAGCCGCCGCCAGCTCTGCATCTGCTGTTGAGCAGCAGCAGGAGCCGGTCGCTGCAGAGGGCGTCACTGCTCTGGCAGATTCAGCAGCAGCAGCAGCAGCAGCAGCAGCAGCAGTGGTTGAGCCGCAGCCGCCTGCTTGGCAGCGCACGAGCTCGCTGGCTTGCAAAGTCAAACTCAGCATGACGCTGCGCATGCCACACCCCCTCAGCATCGTGCCTGGGCCGCTGCTGTCAACAACAGCAAGCCTTGTAGCCAAGCTGGTGATGCAGGCGCTGCTGCCGAGCTTCCTGGAGCTGCTTGCAACAGATTATGGCCGCTGGGCTGCAGGAAGCAGCACGCAGGCGCGGCAGGCCCTGCCTGCAGGAAGCTTAGTGGCAGCGGGCAAGCAGCAGCTTCAGCAAGCGCAGGAGCGACAGCAGCAGCAGCAGCAACAGCCGGAGGTGCTGCCAGCGCAGCAGTAGATGAGGCATGTGCGGACGTTTCTGCTGTGCTGTATGTTGCAGACGCATGGTTGACCGCTTGTACTTCAAGTGTGTGGCATGTCAGGCAGCGAGCAGCCTCTCAGCAGCAGCATTGAGCAAGCCAGACCTCAGCCTGCTGCATGCTGTGCATGCTGCTTGTGCAGGACGTGGTTGGCGTGCCGTGCCATTGCAACTTGGTTTGCATAGACAGCCATGCAGGTCTAGCAGGTGTGGGTTGCAGCTGGTGGCCTTGTTGAGCTGCTGCTTTTGAGTTAGCAGTCAGTGCAGAATCCAGTTATGTATGCTTGTAAACACACATGTTCATTACCGGTATATCTAGCAAGAATGCTCGGGATGGTATGTGTCCAGCATGTGCACATATCTCTGCAGATAGGCAGCTGCTGCAGTGCTTTTTGATGATGCAGGACTTCGGCGATGCAGTCTCCACAATATGCATATAGCTTGTATACAGACAAATAAAGGGAACCTAAGCTTACCTTCGCTTGAACTAGAAATGAACAAACGTCCTTCAACGTTGTTGAAGGTCACTGGCAAGAAACACCTTGCTCGTGCTGCTTGTGTGACATAATACAACCAAATCTGGACAATAAATCAAATGCGATCTGAAACGAAGGCTGCAGCTCTGAAAGAGTGAGACTTGCGACGCCCACGACGTTCAAGATTTGACCAACCAAAACAGACGGGCGCCACTTCACAAAATAAACGCTTGAAAGATGCATAAGTATCGCAAAGGTGTTGATGCGAATGATGATCTCGTGTCCATCACGCGAAGGTGATCTCAAGCAAGCCCTGAACCCTTTCCAGTCCTGTTGGTGCTGAGATATAAGCTGAGGCACACCGCTCAGAGACGTTGACCCGGTCGAGAACACTCCCGAGCCCAACCCCAACACAAACAACCAAAAATGGCATTCGCACTCAAGCAGGCTGTGGCCACCAAGGCCGCTGCAACCAGGGTGCGTCACGAAATCTTCCCTCTGCCTCGCAGCAGGCGCCAGTACGCAGCCTTCACTGCCCGCAACGTTGTTTCTTCTATCCAAATGCAGCTATTGATAAGGAGATCCAGCCCTGGCGTAGCTGTGAGCATTGTCTAGCAGGAGCTTACCAGACTTGCCTTGCTTTCTGTGCAGGCCACCCGCCAGGTGACCCGCGCCGCTATTGAGTGGTATGGCCCCGACAGGCCCAAGTTCCTGGGTGAGTTTCTCGAGCTCTCAGCAAGATTTCGGCAGAAGCAGTTCAGCACTGCCGTGCAGGATGTGTTGCAGCCGTGTACAGCTTTCCGTATTATTTAAACTGTTTCTTAATACATTACAGAAGCCAAGATCTAGCAGTATCTCACACAAACGTCCCCACTTACCCGTCACTCCCGCTCTGCTGCTGTGCGCCCCGCAGGCCCCTTCTCTGAGGGCGACACCCCCGCCTACCTCACTGGCGAGTTCGCCGGTGACTACGGCTGGGACACTGCC
>RWJK01001897.1:33902-56974 GCA_004335835.1 Scenedesmus sp. ARA3 | reverse complement strand
GCAGCAGCAGCAGCAGCAGCAGCAGCAGCAGCAGCAGCGGCAGCAGCAGCGGCAGCAGCAGCACAGACTGAAGGCAGCAGCAGAAAGGCAGCCGCAACTTGAACCTTTGATCAGCTTTTGTGCCACCAAAGCGGACTAACTGCTGAAGTGCTCGCAGAGCTTCAGACGGAAGTGATCCGTTCATCACTCACTCTACGCTGTAGCCCGAGTGTGCCAGTGTCTCAATGTAAGCCTTCTTCTCCTTGTCCTTGCCATCACCACACAGATACAGCCAACACACCCACACAACCAACAATCAGCAATAAGCAAAACTTCAAAGTGAAGTTCAGCGCATGCAGGCTGAAGTTCAGTACTCACTCTACGCTGTAGCCCGAGTGCGCCAGTGTCTCAATGTAAGCCTTCTTCTCTTTGTCCTTGCCATCATCGCACAGGTACACGGTGCGCTTGCAGCTGGGAGGCATCTGCGCATCAAGCGCCGCCTGCACTGTGGCCTCAATCGTGCCAAGGCTCTCCTGCGGCGGCAGCAGCAGCAAGGTTGCATGTTGAGCTAGGTGGTGATTGCCGCCAGGATTGTGCTCAGGCTCTGAAGCACATTCCACTTCCATTCATCTTGTAGTAATTCGTGTTTGTAGAATCCACCCTACAGTGAATCGACAAAGACTGCTGGCGCACCTTGCAGCAAGGCAACAGCATGCGCACACCCCTTGTTCGTTCTCAAACAACACAATCATCCTGCACTTCCCCAGAGCCAACGCCCAGAGGCTGTAAGTGGCCCACCTTGTAGCACCTTGCAGCAAGGCACCAGCGCTTGCACAGGGAAGCACTCAACAAGCCAGACACACCCTACACGGCAGTAGCTTCATAAGCGGATGACATGATGATATGTAACGGCAAGGTTGCCTCACCTTGTAGCAGGGCACCAGCACACGAACATGGAAGCGCTTGTCTTCGGGGAGCAGCGTGCGGCCATTGTCTTTGGGGAAGCCCCTGCGGCAGCAGCAGCAGCAGCAGAAGTGGCGCCAGCATCCTTATTAAGGTGGCACAGACTGTTATTGACCGCCGGCAACACCGCACCTTCCCTAGTCCAAGTATTGAGTTTGATTATCGTATGCAGACAGGCTTTCTGAAGCAGTGGTGTTACTCGGCATCACTGTGCACGCAGGGCTGCCAGAGTTCAGCACCACTCACTTGCAGTTGGTCTGTGTGGTGTACCGCAAAAGCATCAGCGCGTAAGGCAGTACACTGGTGATGCCTAAAATCTCCACCCCCAGCACCAGCAGGCCGTACCTGCAGCATCAATGTCACATAATGTGCAAGTAACACGTTATAACAACTGTTGGATATGTACTGGAATTTGGCGGGTGATGCCTAGGATCTCAACCCCCAGCACCAGCAGACCATACCTGCAGCAGCATTGTTACACAACGTGCAAGTAACATGTTATATAACAGCTGTTGCTTAGGGGCTAGCATGTGGCTGGTTATGCCTCAGCAGCTTCACCCGCATTTCTCATTACATAGACTGACACCTGCTACAAGGGAACCAGTATTTGGCAGGTTATGCCCAGCAACCGCAGCAATGGCAAGTGGTGTCTGCAGCAGTGATGCTGAGCTGTGTGCTGCAGCATATGTTATTCTGGTCTGATCTGGTGAAAGAATTAGGCAGGTCCTTTCCATCCCCTCCCACTCTAAGCACCAGCAAGCCTCTTTCCTGCACCCATATCCAAACGTCTTTTCTCCTGGTATTTTGGCAGGATCTTCCCCTCACACACTCACCAGGCTTGGTTTCCCAGGTCCCATGCCGTCACAAAGCGTACAAACAGGTAGTAGCCAGCCGCCGCAAGGTACCCAAGCAGCAGCAGCACCGCCACAGGAGACCACACCGTCTTCAGCGGCTGCATCTCCCCCGGCCCAGGTTCCCAGATCTGCTTCTTGCCACTCTTACTGCCTGCCGCAGATCGCAAGTCACGCTTGCTGCCGGGCGCGCTTTTGCCGCCAGCAGCAGAGGACGCGGCGCTGACGGGGCGCCCTGCTGCTGCTGCTGTACCTGGTTCGCAAAAGATCCTGCTGCTGCTGCTGCGGCGGCGCATCTGGCTGCTGCCGCAGAGGCAGCTGGCGAGCCAGCCGCCGCAGCCGGCCAGCCAGCCACGCTGCTGCAGCTGCTGCTGCTGCTGTTGCAGCAGAGAGGTACGGCCGCCGATCAGGGATGAGTAGGCTGAGGAAGGAGCTGCTGACAGCAGCTGCGTGGATCGTGTGAGGTAGTCATCAAGCAGGCCATGCCTGCCCAGAAGCTCCTGCAAACGGCACCATTACGATGCTATGTTATACAAAGTCATGTAGCATGTTACTCTGTTATTTTATGGTGTTTTAAATCACCGCTCTTGAAGGGCAGCCTGAGTCATAGAGCAGGCGGTGTCTGTTGGGCTCAGCAGTTCTGCTTGCAGTGAAATAAGTGCAGCACATGTTGACCCTGCCTAAGGATGCCACGGTTGGCATGCTGCACCACACCCACACCCTGCTGAATCGCTGCTGGTAGCATGCACATCACTTGTTGCTCACCTCTGCAACCTTCAGCTGCTCCAGCAGCGCATAAGCAGTAGCATCCGGTGCGCTTACTGCAGAGCCCGCATGGGACACTCCAGGCCCTCCAGCCTTGAAAGGGTTCAGCGAGGCCAATGAACCTGAACCGCTCGGCACCATAAAGGCCACATGCTGCATTGACTGCAGCTGGCCACCCTCCTGCTGCTGCTGCTGCTGCTGCTGCTGCTGCTGCTGCTGTCTAAAGTGCTTCATGTCTGCCTCAGTAAGCATCTCCTGTGTCCGGCGCTGACTCACCCCCTGCTGCTGCTGCTGCTGCTGCTGCTGCTGCTGCTGGCCCAGATGCTGCATATCCTCAAACAGCGTCTCATTTGTGGACCTTCCATGCATCATCCTCTCCTCAGCATCACTCACTGTGCCCGCAGCAGACCCCAAAACCCTAGTCCCACGCCCCAAAGCTGAACCCCTGCTGTCGCTAGACCCCATGCCCCGCCCACTTACTGAGCCACCTGCAGCAGAAGTTGCACCACTGCCGCTGCTAGCCGCATTCACTGCCCTCCACTGCTCAAAGCTGGTGTGGTTGTCTCTGTCTTCCGTGCTGTGCCTGTCTGCTCTGTTGTTGCGGTTTTGTAGCCGGCCGCATGCCCAATCCTCCAAGTCCTCTGTGCTTCTGCAGCTGCCGATCGTACCTAACGGCTTATCCTTAAAGCTGTTGTAAAAGGTGTTGATGTACCAGTCCACTGCTGCCTGCTGCTGCGGCAGAAGGCTGCTGCTGCCGCCACTGATGAGTGCTGCTGCTGCTGCTGCCGCTGCCGCTGCATTGCTGCCTGAGCCGCTGCTTGACCTGCCTCGCAGGTCCTCATGCAGCTGCTGCAGCTGTTGCAGCTGCTCCTCATGATGCCGCTGCTGCTGCGGCTGCTGCTGCTGCTGTGGCTGCAGCTGCTGCTGCAGCTCTTCTTCAACAAGCTGCATTGCCTCCTCTTCTGTGAGCTGCTGACTATCAACAGCAGCAGCAGCAGCAACAGCAGCAGCAGCAGCAGCAGCGCTGCGAGGTGCCACACCACCTGCTAGCGAGACACAATGATAATTGTCCAGGTTGCCGCGTCGTTGCTGCTGCTGCTGCTGCTGCATTGCTGCCTCTGCATGTGTAATTGCTACATCAGAAGGGCTGACGTCCCCTTTGGATGCATTTGCGCGTGCTCCTGTGCTGCTGTGGTTACGGCCTGGTGATGCAATACCACCAATGTTTAGGTGCTGTGGCGCTGTGACTGCTGCTGCTTGTTGACCAGCTGCTGAAGGAATGCTGTTGGGCAACAGCATCTGCTGCTGCTGCTGCTGCTGCTGCTGCTGCTGCTGTGCTTGGAAGCTGCCGCCGCTGCTGCTTGCTCTCATCAGCTCATCCAGGTGCCCAGCATTGGACAGCACCTCCTGCAAGGGCAGCAGTGAGCAGAACATCGCAAGGTTGTGACACCAGCAGCTGGAAAAACATGGCCGCTTTAAGCTGATCCAGGTGCCCAGCATTGGACAGTACCTCCTGCAAGTGCAGCAGCAGTTATAATACACAACAAGAAACTGTTTGTTGGAGTCTTGTAGTGAGGCATGGCTGGGTGAGCACACAAGCTGAGCACACATTTTGAAGGGTGCTATGTCTAGGCGCGCAGCTGTTGTAGTCAAAGCTGGCATGTACGCATTTGACGTGCTGTTAACAGCTGGCTGCCACAACGCTGAACTTCACTGCTGCATGTCATACATAGGTCACTGCTGCGTCTCTGGAATGCATGCAATTGAAGTGACAAGGACACTTCCTGTCATGCCCTGCTGTCATGCTTGCACAAGCATGCTTACCGCTGCCAGCAGCAGCCTGTCTTCAAGTGTGGCCATCCTACTGTGTGCTGCAGCAACCCAAGTGTCTGCACCCTGCTGCTGCTGCTGCTGTTGCTGCTGCTGCTGCTGGTCCTGTGCAGCTGCAGCAGGCGCTCCCGTTTGCGATGACCTCCTCCGCTGCACCGAATCCCAGGCGAACCACTTGCTGCCGCTGCTGCTGCCGGCGTTGCCGCCGCTGCTGCTGCCTCTGTTTCCATGGGCCTCAGTCCCTGCTGCTGCTCCATTGTAAGAGCACCCGGCTGAGCCTGGCTGTGAGTGCGGCTGCTCATGAAATGGCAGCTGCAGCACCCCTGGGTGGATGGACAGGCCGTCGTCATCTGTGGCAGAGATATGGCTATGTTTGACTGGCGAGTTGTTGCTGCTGTCATGGTCAAACTGGGCTGCTGCTGCTACTGCTGCTGCTGCTTGCTGCTGCTGCTGCTGCTGCTGCTGCTGCTGCTGCTGCTGCTGCTGCTGCTGCCCGCTGGGCGCTGTCTCAAGGCAGAAGAAGCTCTCAGGGGTGGCGCTGTCTTTGCTGTGCGGCGTTACTGCCCGGGTGATGGCAGCAGCAGCCGCACCAGCGAGCGACTTTCCTGCTGCCTGCTGCTGCTGCTGCTGCTGCTGCTGCGGTGGCGCCAGCCATGGCATTGGTGCAAGTGTGGGGGGCCTCATAGGGCTGCTTGCGCCGGATGAGCTGCCGCCCTGAGGTGGCAGCAAAAACACAAACAACAGCACACACTCGGAAGGAGCTCTAAACGCATCAAAACGCATGCTTTTTCATTCACGAAAGGCGCAGGCGCTGACGGTTGTGAAGGTGGAACTGGTGACAGCAGTAGCCCGGGAGGGAGAGCAAACGTGTACCCTTCCCTAACTGCATGCCACATGCTGCCAGCAGTGCTCACGCATCCACAACACAAAGAAATCAACAGATAACACAGTGTTTGCTTCGTTGGTAGCAGGCTGTCCCAGCATCAGCTGCAGCTGCAGTTGCTTCACCAGGCTGATCAGCCAGCAGTGCGCCCTTGCAGTGGCATGAACATGCATGCTGTTGGGCTGCAGGCGCTTATGCACAGGCAGTTCCCAGAACCATTGCTTTGTCCACTTCTGCCCGCAGCAACTGCTGTTGGGGCCACAAGATAACGCACTCGCAACTGGCTCTGCATGTCAGGCCTAACCTTCAGTGCGCCAGCGCGTGAAGCAGCAGACACAGGCCTGCTGCCATGTTCGCTCCTGCTTCCCGCGGCAGAAAACGTTCTGCTGCTCTTCGTTTCCTTTTCATCTTTTGCTGCCGGTGAACCTGATTTGGTTGCTGCTGCTCTAGAGCTTTTGGCCCTTCCAGGCAAGGTAGGCAGGCCTGCTGCTGTTGCTGCATCGCCTGCTGCGCTGTTGCCCCTGCAGGAGCGGCAGAAACGACGCAATAAAATCCCAAATGTCGTCTTAGAATATGTTATGCTGCCGATCGCTCGGACGTAACAAGTGATCGGATGTAAAGACCAGGTCACCTTGGCGAGCCAACCATTTACGCCTGTTTCAGTGGCATTGCCACGCAAGTTGCGCCTTACAAATCCCAAACTAGGTTCTTAAACCATATGATCCAACACCAGTGCCTCTTTCTACAGCATGTGTTGTTGCTCGCACGGTCAACTCGACTGCTTGATTGCCCGAAACTCGCAGCGATTCCTGACAACTTAAGCGTCTGCTCAACATCCATGAAATTAAGAGCAACACAGTAGCGGTCAGGGACTGTATGTCAGCTGGCAGTCAAACAAGGCTGACATGACACCACGGCACAGAGATACCAATGGTGATGATGTTGATGATGAAGATTGCGATGGTGGTGAGGGTGATAATGTAACTACATTAAACGCCTCCACAGTCTACGCACACAGGGGTTACGGAATGCCACTGTACATGTGGGGCCAGTTCAGAGGCACGTTGCGTCCAACACCCTTCTGTGCCATGGGACTTGGGATGGCATCCCTGGCGATGCCCCCAGCAAACAGTCAACAAAAGGTCAACAAAAGGAGAGACCATAACCTTCTTGGCAACGCACGAGTCAGCAACACCACATCAGGCTGATACAAGAAAACCAGTCAACAAGCACTGTGCTTGACGCCGGTGCTTGTGCCGTGCCGCTGCAGCCAGTAACACAGCGCATCTGCTTGTGTCTGACGTATAAAAGTAGATGTCTGGATCTCGAGTGTGGCTGCTGCTGCTGCTGCGTGCATGCTGCGGCTGGCTAGGCTGCAGCTGCCCAGGCGCTGCTGTAGCGGCACGAAAGACAGCACCCGGGCTAGCACATCTGCTGGCAGCTGTGGCAGCTGTCCGAGCGGCTGATTGTCCTGCAGCATGCGACAGTTTATAACAAGAGCTGTAGAGTTGTAGTTATGCGTAACCAGCGAGATAGCTGTCAGGAACAGCAGTAGGCTTGCAGGCAAGGCATCAACATGATAAGCCTGCTGCGGTGTTGCACCTGGACACCACGATGATGTCAATCATCGTGGTACAACCGTTTCTGGCATGTGCACGACCCAGACAGTGCTAGACACGTTCTCAAGGGCAGCTGTTGTACAAGCCTCGTGCTGCTGCTGCCAGCTGCTGCTTTCAAGGGAGCAGTGACAGCGTGCATGCTTACCCTGTCCATGGTGATGCTCCACTGCGTTGTTCACTTTTAGTGGGAACGCATATGATATGATACACGGTGCGAACAACGATACTGGAACAGCGCGGATCGGCACCTGATCGGCACGGCCAGCCAAACGGGAAATGCGCTTATCGTGTGCTCAAGAACTCATTGAATAAATGATATCAAAAACTTCCGATACGCTGATCCCGGCACGTACCCGTGTTAGTGGCAAGCAACACCAAGTGACCACCAAGACGTGTCACCAAGACGTGTCACCTGCACCAAGACGTGTCACTGCGCAGCATGCTGGGTTGAGCAGCAGGTCTTTGCCCGCTGGACATGCTCTCAAGTAAGATGAGTTGAGCTGACAACTCGAGTACCGCAAGTAGTCGGTGCACTTGTTTGATTTCTGCTGTCTCGCAGGCGTTGTGAGCTTAGGTTGTGCTGGATTATCCTTGGATCACACCATTGGCTACACCAGTACTAGTGGCACCACCTGCAGGTACCACCGGTGGTCCAGCTGGACACCATGCGCATGCTGGTGACGCTCGCTGGCAATGTGGGTTCGCATTCTGTTGCAATGTGCTGTTGTAAACTGTGCTGCCTGCAGCTCACCATGGCTTTGGCTGTACATCACCATCACTGCACCAACGGGCACTTTTGCATAACCTTCGTGAAACATTTGGCAAAACACACTGCTGCGTCACCATGCCACCACCACTGCGTCACCATGCCATGCCATGTCAACTCATGGTGTGTCACCATGCCTTGTCATGTGTCAACATGCCATTTCACCATGCCATGGTGTGTCGACGAGTAATTCACAGCCTGATGTGACGAAGCTGCGTTGCGGCAACTGTACTGTTGGCTGCTATTCAGACAACTTGCAACTTATCTTTCAACAACTTGCCAGCACAGCTCCATGCCGCACAGCAGCTACAAATGCGCACCGCGGCCTCACACCGGCAGTGCGGCATTGCCGCCTACCTGCGGCCCTGCGCTGTACTTGCTGCTGCTGCCCCGCTGCTGCTGCTGGTGCTGACAGAGGATCACTTCCACGCTGTAGATGCGTGCCACCCTCATCCCGCCAAGGCCAAAGAAACACAACAAAAGAGCAAAAAAACACTACAGTCAAGGCTCCTGTGCGATGCCCTGCTGCGCGTCATGATTAGGCATGCGGCTGAGCTGAGGTCACACCACAGCGGCCCATGCCCAGCCTCACACGCACAGAGCGTCAATCACACCACATAACACAGCAGCACACAGCAGTGCCAGCCTGGTACTGAGTACCAGCAGCATGCTCACCACTTTGATGTGTGATCAATGGTGAGCAGACGCGCATCCACCTTGAACAGCAGCACCAGCCAACACGGCAGCAGCTCCTGTTTCACTCTGCGCAGCGCATGCACTGCTGCCTCTGACAGATGCATCTGCAGCACCACGCTCACATCTGACAGCTCAGGCAAGGCGCCGATGGCTCAGCACTGCTGAGCAAGCGGCTTGCAGGAGCGCTGCCACGGCATCACACTCATAGCCCGACACCTCGCCCACACTGTACGCAGTAGCACCAGCCCTCTCCCTGAAGAACGCTTTGAACATATTGCATGCCAGCTGCAGCTGCCGCAGCCCAGTCAGCGGCTGCAGCATTGCAGCCAGCTGCGCAGGAACCAGGCCATCGTCCGCATCCTCACAATTTGTCGACAGCTGCAGTGATGTCAGGCCCTGCAGAGCACCCGCCAGCTGCACGACAGCAGCCGGCATGCGGTAGCTGATCCAATGCAGGGACTTCATCGGCAGGGTAAGCCACGCAGACGCCGCAACATCAGCAGCTGCTTCCGTCAGTGGCGCACAGAGGTGTGGTGCCATCATGTGCCCTGCGTTAAGGTCTTGCCACAGGTATGCCAGCTTCACTTCCGCCAAGCTGCTGATGCTGCTGAGTGCCGCAAGCTCCGATGCTGGTGGTGCCCCGCAATGCATGCGCAGCTCAAAGCTCTGCAGCTGGCTGAGTGCCAGCAGCGGCTGCAGGCTGCCATCGCTGCCATCGTTGTGGCCGGCGCTATCCCCGCCATGGTACAAATGGAGTGTTTGCAGGTTTGGCGGCAGCTGCTCGGCAGGCGCCAGCATGCACCTGGGATGCCCGTAATCCTGCAGCAGCAGCTGGGTGAGTGCTGTGAGGTGTGCAAGCTGCAGCTGGTCCGCCCTGCCAGCCATGTCACGGCCAACATATGCCTGCAGCTGCTGCAGCCGTGGCAGCTGCAGCTGCTGCAGCTGGCCCCTGCCCACTGGCCGTCCTTGCAGCTGCAGTTCTGTCAGCTGCGGCAGTGCTGATAAGGGCGCAAGCAGCTGGTCTGTCTGTTGGGTGGTATCGTGGCCTATGTTGAGGTGCAGACTGCACAAGCCGGTGAGCCTCCTCAGCTCATTGACTGGAGGTGCATGCAGCTGGCCTGCACCTGCCCAGCTGAGGCAGCATCCAAGCTGCGTCAAGCTATGTGCTGGCAGGTGCTGCAGCAGCTGCTGCAGCGCAGCTGCTGTCTCATCTGCGCCCATGTCGACGCTCAAAGACTGCAGCTGCCAGCGCTTGCCGCCAGGTGCTGCATCATCAGCAGCTGGTGGTGGCGCGGCTGCCTCTGCTGCCTGAAATGCTGCGGCCACTGCAGTCCAGGCAACTGCCCAACCAGGCCCAGCACACCTTGTGCCGCCAACTGTCATACTGCTGACGATGTGGCCATGCTGCTGCAGCCAGCTTGCGAGCAGCTCAAGCTCTCGGGCATCACCACCAGCATTGAGCCCCACATGCAGCTGCTGCAGCTGCGGCGGCAGCTGCCCAGCCATGGCATGCAGCAGTGCAGGCCTGACTTGGCTGATGTCCAGCCGCGTGAGCTGCTGCAAGCCTGCCCAGAAAGGCAATGCCACCAGCGCTGACGCAGCGCGCGTCACCGCTCGATGGACGGTCACTTGAGCTCCCGCAGGAGCCCCCCGGCGAACTCCCCGGCGCGCAGTCGGCAAGACGCTACGCAGGGTGAGGCTGCGCAGGTTTGTCAAGGCCCGCACTGCATCCATGCTGTTGCTGTCGTAGAAGCCTGCTGCTGCTGTAAGCTGTGTAAGGTGCGCTGCCGGCAGGTGCTGCAGAATGCTACGTGCCGTGCTGCCCTGCATTGTGAAGGACTGCACCTGCAGGTGACCAGCTGCTGCTGCTTCCTGCACTGCCACGATGAATGCTGCTTCAGCAGCAGGTCGCCAGGTGGCATTGCTGAGACAGTAGCAATTGCCCCCTACCCACTGCACAGTTAGCGCTTGAAGCAAGCTGCCATGCTTCTGCAGCCAAGATGCAAAGGCCGCTGCCTGCTGTGGCTTCCTGGCATGCAGCACCGCTGGCAGCTGCCCGGGCAGCAGTTCTGCCACTGCTACCTGCAGCTGCTTTGATGTCTGCAGCAGCGCTGCTATTGCTTGCTGGTCCTGGCTGATGCTGGGGTGGCGCAGCAGGGGCTTGAGCAGGCGGTAGTCGAGGATGCTGCTACAGCTGGCCACAGGTGCTGTTGCATGCGCCTGACTGCTGTTTGCAGAGTTGTTGCTGTCGTTGTCCTTGAACATAGTGAAAGCAGCATTGCTGCAGCTATTGGTTCTATCCATGGCCGTGCAGACCTGCCGAGATGATGGCAGGCAGTTAAAAAAGTAAGAACAGCATGAAGATTCCTTCAAGCAGATGCCAGCCAGATCAATCGAGTGGGGCGAGCAGCTGCTAGGATGAGGTACCCATATGATGCCCTACACGTCGTTCTGGGCGCTATCAGATGCTGTTGTCATGATGGAAGCCGTGCCGTCTCTCACCGTGTTCGTCGTGAGCAGCAGCTTCGAACCGGAACTCGTGCGGTGGTGATCCCGCCACTGAAGTTTTCAGCTGAAAGCATCGACGCTGGAGGATTTGCAAAGATTGACTGAAAAGGTAAGCACATGCACACGATCAGCTCTGACTCACAACCTGCAGCATGAACCACTGAGAAAATCCAAGGTTGCCTGCTCAACAGCACCACGAATAATTACAGACAGTCGATCTAGCAGAATTTCACATAAAATGTGCGAACCTCGAACACATGCCTACATGTAGCACCCATGCTTCCTTTGTGATGACAGCATCACCACACATCAATCTGTCACGTGACAACCACAGTCTCCCGCTGCATCACCAACCATGCCATGCCCCATGATCTCCCACAGAGAAACACAATCTAACAATTACACAACTACACCCGCCCGGTTCAGCAGCCAATGACAGGCTCATCCCAACAGCACTTCGGTGCTGCCTGTGGGTGGCTGCTGCCCCTGCTGCTGCAGCTGCTGCCGTGCTGCCTGCAGCTCTCTCTGACTGCTAGCCAGCTGTTGCTGTGTATCAACAAGCTGCTGCTGCACTGCCTGCAGGTGTGCATTCTGCAGCCGCAGGGTTTCTTCTGTGCGTGCCAGCTCCCAACCCCTCAGCTCAGCTTGCTGCTGTGCGTGCTCACACATAACGGAGAGTCCCTGGAAGCTGCTGCGGCACTTCTTCAACAGCTGCAGCTGCACCGGCAGGAAGGAGCCCTGGCAGCAAGCACACACAGCAACCCCAGTGCAGATAGCAGCTGTTATTTTATAGCTTCGAACGCAGAGAACCAGCCAGTGGTTGACGTGCCACATAATATGCCACTGGCATGACTCATGTCGGACATGCAGGGCATGCATTCACAAATGCAGCGTCTTCCTGGAGCATGTGCTAAAGGACGTTGCAGCAACCAGCCCCGCGATGCAGACATACCCTGGTGTTGATGATGTTGCATGCTGCATCATGCTGCTGCTGCTACTGCTGCTGCTGCTGGTTGTGCATGTTGTAAACACATGCGCAACTGGCCCTTCACTACAGCGGCTGCAGTACCTGGCTTTGCACTGCTAGCCATGCCAGCTCGTTTCAGCACCTCCATACTCTACAAACTCTCACCCTGTTGGTCAGCGTCACATCCTGGTACTCTGCCGCTTTGCTGCCATCCTCACTGTCGCTGTTCCTGCTGCCAGTTGTGCTGTTACTTTTGTCACTGAAGCTGAGCTTGGAGCCCCACACAGCCAGGTAGCTCAGCCGCTTCAGTGCAGTGAGGCACGCCAGGCCCCCAGCTGTTAGCTTGCTGGCAGCCATGATGCGCAGCTCTTGCAGCCCTGGCAGCAGCAGCAGCAGCAGCAGCGCAAGCAGCAGCAGCTAGTCATTCACTCATCCATCATCAGATCAGCTGCGAGGCCCCGGCTGATCCAATAATCACACCACAAGACAACGTCTTATCACCCCGCAGATACACAGATTAGGCGTGCCAACCATTCCAACACCCGGCCAGCCAGCCAGCCAGCCGCCCACCTGTTAGCTGAGCCAGTGCTCTCCCCGCAGCCTCATCATCCCAGTCACAGCCAGCAACACCGAGCCGGGTCAGCTTGCTCAGCGTCAGCAGCTGCTGCATCTCACTAGGCCCCATGCCGCCATCTGCCCACAGCGTGGACAGTTCCTGCAAGTTGGGGCAGCAGCCCACCACCTGCGCCAGCTGCCGCGGCTTGAGCTGCAGACTCCTGCGCCTGATATCATTGGTATCGTCGTCATCTGTGTGGAACTCCAACTCCTGCGAGTAATCTTCGCTGCAGCTGACGTCCAGCACTTGCAGGAAAGGCAGCAGCCGGCTTGCAGGAAACATGTGGGACAGGGGCCGAACAGGCAGCCAGCAATCCTGAAGCTGCAGAGCTGTCAGCTGCGTGCTGGCCGTCAGCCCTGCGCAGCTGGCAGCAGCTGCTGCTGCCGCAGCATTGAGTGCTGCACACGTTGCTGCAGTGCCTGCTGCTTCCCAAGCAGCACTGGCAGCCTCAACTTCCGGCCAGGACTGCATGCCGTACAGCTCTAGCCGCTGCAGCTGCTGCAGCTGCGGCAGCACAGCAGTAAGATCGCTGATACCCCAATCCTCCTTCAGGGTCTCCATACTGACATCAAGCTGGCGCAGCTGCGGCATGCGTGCTAATACCTCCGGCTTGAACCCTCTGCCCTCCCATTCAGATACTGCGAGCTGCTGAAGCTCTGGCATCTCCCAGCTGCTGTCAATCGTGCTATTCAACACGCCCTGATCTAGGCAGAGATTGGTTAGGCTGCAGGGCAGGTTCTGCAGCTTCAGCGGCTGCTCTGTGCTGCCTACATGAGCAATCCTGAGCTCCTGCAGCTGCTGCAAGTTGCTAGCAGCTGCCAACGCCCTGCCGTCTACATCCATTGACACTTCAAGGCGTGTTAGCAGCACCAGCTGCCCAAGCACGTCACCCAAAGCGGCATTATCCTCGGCCGGGTACTCGAGCATGCTACTGCTGGCACGCGACATTGAGCCGAGCTCCAAGCTGCGTAGCAGCGTCAGGTGCTGCAGCTGGCTGGTCACCCAGCGGGTGACGCTGTAGCTGATAGGTAGCGTGCAGGAGATCTGGAGGCTCGTGAGCGCTGTGAGTGCACCTAGCGAGGCGCCGATGCAACCCTCGGCTGCTGCTGCTGCTGCTGCTGCTGCTGCTGCTGCTGCTGCTGCTGCTTCGGCGGCGGCGCGCCGTGTCATAATGCCCTTGCTCGACCCCGCAGCAGCGGGCTGCTGCTGCTGCTGCTGCTGGGGGCTAAGGCGTGCGGCTGTGGTGCCCTGCAGTCCAAGCAGCAGCCCAGGGCCACCTTCCAGCCCCACGTGCTGCAGCTGATTCAGTTGCTGCCAAGGCAGGGGTAGCTGTACTACATGGCGATCCGACACATCCTCCCCTAAGTAATAAGGCGCTTTTATCTCGAGGCGCGTCACTGCCTGGCCGCCATGCTGCTGCAGCCAAGCGCACAGCGCATCTGCTGTGGCCTGATGTCTCAAGGTTGGCAGCTGTATCTCGTGCGTGGCTGCTGCTGCTGCTGCGCGCATGCTGCGGCTGGCTAGGCTGCAGCTGCTCAGGCGCTGCTGTAGCGGGACAAACGCCAACACCTTCGGCAGCACATCTGGCGGCAGCTGTGGCAGCTGCTTAAGCAGTTCCTGTTCCTGCAAGAGTTGACAGTTTTTGTTGTGAGCATGGAGCTAAGGAGGTCGTGCTATCAGCAGTATGCTGGTAGCAGGGAACGCAGCAAACAGGGCTGCCACCAATAGACTTCTCAACGGCGTCAGAAGCCCTCAGCTGTTATATTAATCGAACATCACATGCTTGAAGGGTCGCAAGCAATGCTAGAGGGGAGCACCAAAAGGGCTCGTGCACCAGCTGCAGCCTGCTGCTTTTGCTGCTGCTCCTGCTGTTGCTGCTCGTATGCTGAAAGTTTGCATGCCTACCCTGGCCATGAGGAAGCACCAACTTGCTTTAGTTTTGTCCGCAAGCGTGCGGTGAACGTTGTTGACACAATGCACTGTGATCGTTTGAACAGCACGGAACGAAGTCGACGCGCAGACCAGCGGGTGCGATTATTCTGGCCCGGACATCTGTATAAACGGCAACGTACACTCGACAGCCGAATCGTTGTGTCCCTTTTAAACCACCGTGTAACCAGTGGCACCAGTGCCATCAACCCTGCTGTCTCTCAGCCAGGTCATTGCGCCCTGCGCAAGTTTCTTCTAGCACGAGGGCTTCGCTTTAACGACCTATTTCTGCCAGCAGGTGTCATTTGTCGAGTCAAAAGGTGCACAGGTGCTGCAAGTTCATTATTTTGCGGCACCAGCCAGCAGAGTGACACGAGCCTGGTGGCCTGAGGCCTGGTAATATGTATATAATTGGTACAACGTGCAAGCAGGTCAATCATTACAGGTCAATCATTGCATGCAACATAATGCGTACTCACATAGCAAGAAGGGGCCCCCCAGGACCAGCATGGCTACTTCAACTTCAATGTTGTGGGCTGTTCTTTTACTGTGTGTGTTCTTCAGCCGCTCGTCCGCCTCATCGTGCCTCACATTTCTAGAATGCGGACCCTCCAGACAACGCCAGCTGCAGCTAGATGGTACCAATGGGGAGCTTCAACAGGCCCGTTGTCTGAACAAGGAAGACATGAAAACATACAAACAACACAGTTCAGCAACCTATCACTGCAGCAGTAAACGATCAAATGACGTTCAGGCATACATGCATCCCCCCTGCCTACACCTGTACTATAACCACTGCTGCTGCTCCTGCTTTTTTGCGAGGAAAATGTCTACTGTAAACGCTTTTGCTGGAGGTGACAGACTGAGGATGTTAATGACAACACAGCAGCAGGACTACCTCTGACTACAAAGGAGCAGAAGACCGTCAGTGCCGTTGGCCCCCAGGCCATCGTGGCTACTGAGGGCGGCACTGACCTGGGTTTGTTTTGAATGCAGGTAATACTAGAACTGGTAATATGAGCAGCAGCTGCTGATCTTCATTGCAGATCAACTGCACCAGAGCAAGTCACAACTTGCTGAGTGTCGAGGATTGACTATGGTCAGCAATACAGTTGAGCATACAGGTCAGCTGCATGCAATGGGACACAGCCGGTTAAAGTGTTGCTCAGAGCCACCGATTGATTACCTGTTTGTTAACACTGTACACAACCCGGTGCGACAACCGTCACTCACACACGTATGACACGCATCATACTGCTGTAACAATGTTATGACAACCCAATACCAGTAGGCGTGGGCCACACTGAGCACACAGATTGGCGACAGGCCTGCAGCGCACCGTGTTGCTGCTGCTGCTGCACCTGACAAGTGCTCCCACAAACACAAACACCGCTGAGCAAAAGCGCCGCCAGCGCATGCTGCAAGCTGCTGCTTTGTGTGCAGCAGCTACAGCCGCTGCTGTTGCCGCCAGGCACGCGAGTGGCGCTGCAGGGTGCTGCAACCTGCCACTGCCTCCCTGCTGTGAGCCTGCATGCTACGCTACGAGCAAGCACCACTGCTGCTGCTGCTGCTGAGTGCCCATCCGTACCAAGAATACCACAAACATATGGTCTAGAGAGAGAAAATGCTGTTGTTGCTGCTGCTGCTGCAGCTGCTTACAGCTTGCCCTCCTCAACCAGGCCCTCCACGCGCAGCAGCACAAAGCCGATTGCCAGACCCTGCACAGCAGAAGATGCGCAAGCCAGAAAGACAGTCAGAGCACAGGACGACCCAAGGAAATGGTAAACCCAACGGGTGATTGATGGTCGAACCTCAACATGCCTGCCTTGCAGGATGCTGCGCAAGCAGTAGGTACTCAGTGCCACAGGCTGCACAGCAACATGCTGTGTGCTGCTGGTTGCGTTCTTCTAGAGCTATATGCCTCAGCATTCTGTAGCTTCAGCTGCTTGCTGATGTTTAGCAATCATAGCTCTGGTGTTTGCTGCAGGCAGCCAACTGCTTGTCTGCCGTTTCCACCAGTCCACTGCACGACACTGCCACAACTGACATTGAACAGCCCTGCAACAATGTTGCTCCAGAGCTGGCCGCCTCAACAACAAACAGACACATAACGGCTGTTGTCCAGACCAAGCAGCTGGCCAATGCTTGCGCCCCTGCCCCTGCCACTGCTCCTGCAAGCTACATACCCACTACTGCCACTGCTCCCGCTGTTCCTAGCCCTGCTCAGGGCTCTGATGCACAGCTGCCCTGCTCTGCTGCTCACCAGCAGAGTGATGGCAGTCATGGTCAGAGCCACGCCACCAATGAACGCTCCCTCATCAGCCACCATGGCAACCTCCATGGGCAGCACCCTTGAGGTCACATCGCGCTTGTTGGCGATCTGCTTGGGAGCAGCCCTGCACACATCGATACATATGATACTTAGCTACGCATTTCGTGGCTGCAGCGCCCGGATCCGCTGGTGCTGCGTTGCTAGGAGAGCAGAGCTCTGACAATCGCCAACGGAGACACCCGCTCGCCAGCACGCCCGCATTGCAGCAGCGCGCGCTCCGGTGCTGTACACACCTGCTCACAGCTGGCCTAGGGGCAGCAACCAGGGCTGGCCTGGCCACGCTCACACGAGCGGTGGCGCTGCTGCAGACTGCTGCTGACTTCAGTGACAGGGCCATGGTGCCAGGCTAATAGGAAGCAGCGGGCGATAGATCAGGTCAGGGAAGGTGCGCACTCCGGCCAATTGGCGAGCCTAGTACAATTTTGCTCGCAGGTGAGGGTCCACTGAACCGCAGCAGGCCCGATCAATCCGTGTTGGTAACAGCAGCTAGATGAGACAAGCTGCTGCAAAACTCATGAACAAGCATGCGATTATATAAAAACCAGATCGGGTTCATGTCTGCAGTTCTCGACAGCACCACGTGGGTCACTTCCCGCTGCTGGATGTACAAAGGTGCCTCATGGCAACCACGCACAGGCACCAAGTTACCGAGTTCAATGCATTGCATCTGTCACGCAAGCCTGGCCGCCAAACACCAAATGGAGGACAACAGCAAATGGGCGACACCCTACGGCCCAGTCCAGGCAACCTGCAGCATCAATTGCTTCCAGCAACGTCCCGAAACCTACAGATCGAAATATCAACAGTATGAATGCTTCCAGCCCCTCACAGCTTGGCAACCAGGCGGCACACCAGCTCCCAGCACACCATCCACTGCAGACAAACACACACGCTGCCTTCCCGCTGGCCAGTTCTGTGCTGACACCGCGATACGTTTATGATCATGATAATCAATGGCCTATAGCCACCCCAGCAGCACCTTCTGCTCAGTGCTTCTTGAACTCATCTGACACAAAGTCAAATGCTGGGTCATACTTCCCGCCGTGCCCAACCTGACGCATCAGATTGGACACATCATCATGCCCCTTCCAAGCACTGCTGCCCGCAGCTGCGCCACCGCTGCTGCCGCTGTGCATGTGCATGCCGTGCTGCTGCTGCTGTGGGAAGGCGCCAGCTGCCATTGTTGGCATGCCCCATTGCTGCTGTGGTTGCTGCTGCTGCTGCATGCCGAGGCCAGGCATGCCGAAGTGCTGCTGCTGCTGCTGCTGCTGCTGAAGCCCGTTCACCTGCAAAGCAGTACACAGGGCATCGCAGAAGCGTCAGCGCACCTCAAATGGACTCGCTGACCAGCATCACTCAGATGCCAGCACTCGCAAGCTGGGCGTGCAAGGAAGGCGCTGCTCAATATGGCAGGTAGGAGGCACATCTCCACTTTTTAAACCATCAGCCATGTGCATGTTGCGGCAAAACTGCCTGCAGGCTACAGTGGAATTCATTCAAAGCACCGTGCTGCAGCTTTGTGTTTACATGCCTGTTGTGTGGCCGGCGCCGTGTGGCTTGTGTATGTTGTGTTCCCTGACACGTCTGACGCTGAGCAAGGTGGAGCTCGGTAGCACCGTGCATCACACCATACGTTACTCTGGCGTCACAAGCACAATCCAGGTGAGACACATGTAACAAGCACAGCAGCACCACCCAACAACACTCACCTGCAGCTGTGGCTGCATGCCGAAGCCTAGCTGCTGCTGCTGCATCATCATCTGCTGCGGCCCTGCAGCCATACTGAAGTCACCCAGCAGATCTGGCTGCTGCATTGGCAGCGCCTGCTGCTGGTGCTGCTGCTGCATTGGCAGCATCCCCGTCAGCTGCGGTTGCTGCTGCTGCTTGACGGGTGAGAAGCCGGAGAGTAGGTTGCCGCTGCTACCATTAGCAGCAGGGCTGCTGCTGCTGCCGCCTACTGCCAAACCAGACAGCAAGTCATCCAGTGGGGCTGGCTTGCTGGGAGCAGCAGCAGCTGCTGCAGGTGCTGCTGCTGCTGCTCCTGGCACAGGTGCTGCGACTGTGAGGCCACCAAACATATCATCGCCACCAGCTGCTGCTGGCGTTGCTGCTGCTGGCGCGCCGGCAGACACGCCAAGGCCATCAAACAGAGCATCCACTGAGGCTGCGGCTGGTGCTGCTGCTGCTGGTGCTGCTGCTGGTGCAACTGCAGCTGGGCTCGACAGGTCACCCAGCAGGTCAATGCCAGCTGCTGCTGACGGTGGAGCTGCTGCTGCTGCTGCTGCTGGCTCCAAAGGACTGTCATCAATCAATAGGTCCATTGCCGGCGCCTTTGCTGCTGCTGCAGCTGCGCTAGCCTTGCCGCCCGCTTTGCTGCTTGCTGCTGCTGCTGCTGGCACAGCCACGTCCTCTCCCAGCAGCAGCTTCAGCACTGCTGCTGCCCTGGCCTGCACCTGCTGCTGTGGGGACTGCAGGCAGGCCCGGATGGGCTGGGGGTCTGACTGGAACATGACTGCCACCTCGCCGCAGGCCTGGTTGCTGCCGCGCTGCAGCACTGCCTCTAGCGCAGCCAGGGCGCGCAGCACCACCTGCCAGCGGGCCGACTCCTGCAGGACGCAGCGGACAGCAAGTGAGCAAGACACCCTGTTGCAAAAGCGGCATGCAGCACAAGATGGTTGAACGATGCTTGTACGGCAGCCAAGAAGCGCAGCACCGCCTGCCAGCGGGGCGACTCCTGCAGGGATGTACGATCAACACATGAAAAGCAACATGAAATGGAGACATGTATGAAATGTAGATGGTATCACAAAAGGTAACAACACAGAGGCTGGCTGCACCTGCAAGCGCTGCTGCCTCAGCTGCACAGCACACAGCTGCAACAAACGCGTGCGCAGCACACGCCTGCCTTTGACTCAGCCCCCAGACACTTGCCAGGCACAGTCCAGCCACTGCGGCCAGGCAAGCAGCATGCTATCAACTCTACCGGCACACTGTGCACGGCATGGCATGGCATCGCAAGTCTGCAACACATGTGTCACCCATGCTAAGCAGCATCAAAGCACACCATTTCCTGGGCGCCCGCCACGCATGCTGCTGTCAGCAACACCAATGTCACCAACTTATCACGCAGCAGCTCTGGACGGTGCAGCCCATCTGAGCTGCTTACGGTGTCTATGTAGCGCGCACGCAAAGCACCTGAACCAGGCGCTCAAACATGACGTGCGTATCTAGTAAACGCCACAGCCATCCCCACCATGCACCAATGTCGCCATAAGTATGCCCACCCCAGCACTATGCAACGCCCCAACTTGAAACGCCAGCTGCCAGTGTACCAGTCACCCCCGCTGCACCACAGCCGTGGTGTGTGGTACAAGGGCAACTGCTGCTTCAAGTTCAGGCAGTTGCATGTGCACTGCGGCGCGACACCTGAGCATCTGGCGGTGGACGATGAAATGCTCGGTACAAAAGACCCACGACTTCAGCAAGGACTGTGTCGAAAAATTTGATGTCAACCTGAAACCTCACCATCTTTTCCCGCAGCAGCTCGGCAATGCGCAGCCCATCCATGCTGCTCGCGGTGTCCACGAAGCGCCGCAGGTCGGCAGCATCAGGCAGCGGCCGCAGCCCGCCTGGCGCAGTGATGTCGTCGACCACGCTCTCCTCACTGCCAAGCACCTGCGAAGTACCCATAATAGGGATAACAGGTAAGCAAACTGGTATGCAGCAGCACATGCTTCAGGTGGAGGCTGTTGCCTGGCCAGTGATGTCATCGACCACGCTCTCCTCACTGCCAAGCACCTGAAGATGCAACAGATTCTAGTCGCAGCTTCATAAAGGAACAAAGCTGCTGCTGTGTGTGCAAGCTGTTGACGCCTCCCTGCTGGTGTTCTCAGGCACTTTGGTGGCATGCAGCAGTCTCATAACACAACAGCACCAAGGTACAAATCCTGGCTGCACTATCCTGACTCTGCGCTGCCACCAACCACAACACAGCTGCTGCTGCTGGTGCTGACGCTGCCGCTGCTGTTACCGCCGGCTGCACTCACCTGGCTGGCTGTGACGTGGCTGACTGCTGGTGCTGCGTAGCTGCTGCTGCTGGAGTAACCAAAGCCATCTGAGCCACCATCCTGGTAGCTTCCAGACTCCTGCAAGCACAATTTTAGCAGCACAGCGCACGACGATGGTGGTGATCATACGCAGCAACACGGCAGCTGCAGCAGTATCACATGCTGCGCAGCTACACGCTGAAGACACATGTGACAGATAGGGCGCTGCTACAGGGGAGGTGCGTTGTGTTCCTGCAATTGGCTACAGCTGGCTCGCAAACCACGCTGCCGCTAGCATGCACTTCATTCACAGCTACAGCAACCCAATCCAGGGGCAACCACCAGACGACTGCCCTGCACTGCAACATCTGCGTATGCATTCTCCGCTCCCAGCGCCCTTCCCAAATATCTCCCTCACACCCCGCTCCTCGTACTCACGTTGAGCCTGCTGCCGTATCCTGCAGGCTGCAGCAGCCCACCAATCGCATTCGCGGCACTCGCCAGCCCCTGCGCAATCGGGCCCTCGCCAAGCGCCTGCTGCGCGGCATGCGTCAGTTGTGAGGCCGCCTGCTGCGCTGCTGCCAGGCCGCTGCTGCCGCTGCTGCGGAACCCTCCGCTGTAACTGCCGCTGCCCATGTTGCTGCCGCTGCTGCCGATGCCGCCGTAGTGGCCGCTGCTGCTGCAGGCTGCTGCTTCGCCAGGGCCGCCGCTGCCAAAGCCCTGGATCTTGCCCTGGAGGGGCATAAAGCAGAGAAACAGGAGAGAGTAGTCAATGGCAAGGCGTGTTTGACCGGGCAGTGTTGGCTGCTGCTGCGTGCTGCCTCGCCAGGGCTGCCGCTGCCAACAGCCCTGGATCTTGCCCTGGAGCCACAACAGCGGCGGTAACACAGCAAACAGACAATAAAACAGCATGCGAGACCAGGAACGCCCCAGAACAGCGAGACAGAAGTGCTGATGGCGTCAATGCTATGGCGTGATTGGCAATCTAACGGTAATGCTCTGTCCACATACCTACGCTGCCAGCGTATTGATGGTGCTGGTGACAGGAGCTGAGTTGAAATAGCTCAACATCCTGTGGAAAGTGGTTTGCACATCGCTCCACCCTTTCATGCACAACAAGCAGTGTCCACATACCTGCGCTGCCAGCGTGTTGTTGGTGTTGGTGATGGGTGCCGAGTTGAAGAGCACCTCCACGACGTCCTTTGAGAACTCGCGCACACGCGCGTTGGGCACATCACCCTTAAAGGGGTCTGGCTCGCCCCTCCAGTGGATCAGCTCCCTGCAGGACAGCGTGCACATGCTGGTCAACGGATTAGGCACACACCGGCCAACCTGCACGCTTGAAGAACAAGGCACTCTGCTAGTCAGGAGTGCGGGACGTTAGGTGCGCCTTGTGCGAAACAAACAATGCAGAGCGAAAAACAGGGGAATGAGCGCTTGCAGGAGCAGCACCAGGCATGCCACTTGCATGCTTGATGGCGTGATTATGCGCAAGCTGCAGCAGCTGCCTCCCACTGCACGGGCATGCTGCTCTTGGTGTACAGCAGCAGTGCTGTTGAAGCAGTTGATCTCCCTGATCACTGCAGCTGCACTGCATGAGCTTGCTAGCTTGTTTGCCACAAGTTATATATCACTTGCGCCATTTGATGTGGCGAAGTGCTGCAGATGCACGCCCACCTGACAGCAGAGGAATTACGCTGCATACATCGTTGGAACTGGGAACAGCCCTTCACGCAGAGGTGCTTAATGATCCTCAAAGCCTGCAGTACACAAGAAACCAATCAGTTGTGCCTGTTGATTTCGACGTGCCGTGCAAGGCGCTGCCTGAGCCCACGCACCTTGAACTTAACCACAGGGGACTTGACCTGCAGCTTCTTCAGCACTGCATCTGAGATGGCTTGAGCCTGCTCCGGTGACTGACGTGCCATATCGGCTATCTCGTCCAGCAGATACTGCGTCCAGAAACAAGCAGAGGTGCGTAAGAGGTCTGCTGCTGACCAGAGCCTCGAGCTGCATGCATCCCACTTACAACTGGAGCTGGATCATCTTTTTGAGCAGTTGCTTCCTCGATCTTGCGGAAACGCTGCACAGTATCTATGAACGTGGCCATGCTGCAAAGCCAGCAGCAGCAGTACACACTAGCTCCGTGGACCAACACCACGCAAAAACTACTCACAACTCTCCTGACGCACTGATACCGCAGATCAAATGTGCATACTGTGACTGACTTGGCTTGGACGAGGCTCTGTAGTGTGACATGTTGTACCATTGGCAGTCACAGGCTTCAGGGTTTGACGCGCTGCTTGTTTGGGGCCCCAAATT
>RWJK01001897.1:18196-33852 GCA_004335835.1 Scenedesmus sp. ARA3 | reverse complement strand
GGGGGGGGTAAAAGATCAGTGATTGCACGCATCCAGTCAACGCAGAACTACCACTTTATTAAATTTGTGGTTTCACTTCAGCGTTTGCAGTGGTGTGCATGTGGCACTGCCAGCTAGCATCAGCCTGACCAGCCTGACCCATTGTGGGCATGTCCCTGTTCTTGGATACCCTGATCACATGCACTGCCTTACATCGTCATCCGATAATCATGTTACCCATCAACGTCATCAGACACTGCCTTACGGGGTTGCGCCATGATAGTGGAGGCGCACGCTTCAGCAGATTTAGGTGCCGTACGCGCTGATGTTCGATAGCTGTTGCTTGGTGAGCGCTTTCGGACTTCAAGCGTCTATGCACCATATGGCCACAGGCCAACTTGCCCAAGGCTGCTTGCATGCCGTCATGACTGCAGGCAGCAATATTAGCCCCTTATAGCCACCACTGCTGCAGCCCTGACAACACACTGAGGCACGCTGGGTCAGACTGCATATGCTGATCAGCAGTGGTGGCTATAAGAGGCTAGTATTGCTGCCGTGGGACATGTGCTCGGATACATGGAGGCAGCGACATTCTCCTGAGTTGTGGCAGCGGCCACTGACACACTCCGTCATCATCCAGGGGCCCTGACGATTACGCGTGTGACCCTGCCAGCAAGCAATTTGGCTGCGCCAGTGCCCGTCGTACTATCATATAATCAAGGGGCTTCAGCACGCGTATTTTTCCACTTTGGCACACTGCCACAGTCACGGTGCACGGTGCACAGTGCACGGTGCTGCACTGATAGCAGCCTCACTGAGCCTGGCAGCAAGCTGGCAGCCTCAAAAAGTGTGGAGAGTGCCAACAGAGTGCAAGCTGAGGGGTACGTCATCCATCAGTTATGACTTGCGTACAAGAGCAGATGGGGATTGATCGGCGTTGTAGCCGCCATCACCGCCAGCATCCACGTCTCCATGCTGATGACCAAACGCGCTGACTCCAACATTGTCATGATCACACATGTGATATGTGTGACGTGGAACATGAGCGCGTGACAGGCTGCCAACACAGGAGCATGCTGTGTGCATGCCTGTGTCTGGTGATGATCAAGTAGCTGGCCACAGCTTGAAAGACGCTGCCACAGGCATCCCATGGTGTGACAGCAGCAGCACTGAGCTACAGTGTCTTGAAGCTACTGCTAGGCTGTTAAACATCTGCAGCCGGTGCATGGCCTTTTCTGGACACCCTTTGTGCGTTTATTGGAATATGGAACTAATTTAACACGTGATTTCGGCCTTGCTCCAGCATGGAGCCGAGCAGCGGGCAAGCTCCTGCTTCCCCAAGTGCCCCGCCCACAGCAGCAGGCGCTGCTGACGGCGTAAAGCGGCCATCAGGAACAGCCGAAGCCAAGAAGAAGCAGCTGCCGGAGATCAAGGTGCTTGCGGAGGACCTGTACTCGGAAGATAGCGCCCTGGTTGGCTTGCGAGTGAAGGTGAGGCTGCGCTGTTAGATGCGGGGTGAATGCTGCTTCAAGTATGTCACTAACAGCGATTTAAACAAGGACGTGCAAGTGGAGGTCACTGGAACCATGATCAGGCAGCAGCAACAGCAGCAAGAACAGCAGCAGGAGCAGCAGGTGCCTGCTGTCATTGCAGTGCATGCAGAAAGGCATGTTTACCCCCCAGCAGCATCATAGATGCAGTGGGTTGAAGTATGTACAAGAACACTTGCAGTGAGTCGCAGTATGTGCAAGAACGCTTGCAGTGGGTTGCAGTGGGTGCACTAGGTGCAGGATTAGTTGCAGACACAGCCACGTTTTGCATACAGCTGCCACCTGTACAGATTAAGCCTTGCTTAAAGCCTTTACTTCTGCATCACCTGCTGCACTTGGCACACATCATACACACAGACCTTTTGGGAGAAGGAGCAGCAGTGGTTTGCAGGCGTGGTCACAGCAGACCCTGACCTGGCACACTACCCAGCGCTGCGCATAACCTACGAAGACGATGACTGCGAAGACGTTCTTTTCAAGAAGAACTTCACACAAATCGTCTCGCAGGAGCCAGGCACAAAAGGCGCTGCTTCCAGCATCAAATGGTTGCACAAGCAGCCGGTGTGGGCAGCTGGTGATGATACACCAAAGGCAGAGGCAGTAGGGTTTGAATTGCTTCCAAAGCTGCGGGCGCTTGAGGAGAAGCGGCAGCAGCAGCGGCAGCAGCACCTGCAGCAGCAGCAGCAGCAGCACAAGGCGAAGCGCAAACGGGGCGCTGGTGATGGCAGCAGCAGCAGCAGCAGCAGCGGTGAGGAAGAGGGTGAGCTTGAAGAGTTTGAACCTGTTGTAGACGATGATGATGATGACGATGACGATGATGACGAGTTCTTTACAGCAGCAGCAGCAGCAGGAGCGGCAGCAGCAGCAGGCAGCGGCGGCCGAGGCAGGGGCAGGGGCAGGCCCTCTGGCAGCGGCAGCAGCAAGCGCTGCTACATGGACCTGAATGCTGCTGCTGCAGCAGGTGACAGCAAACAGCAGGACGCTCCTGCACCAGCAGCAGCAGGGCAGCCGGCTGTCAAAAAGCCTAGGGGTAGGCCCAGGAAGCATGCGCCTCCTGAGGGTGCTGCTGCTGGCGCTGCTGCTGCCAGCAAGTCTCGCAAGCAGCAGCAGAAGCAGCAAAAACAGTGGCAGGGCACAGCAGCACAGAAGCCCTCGCCTGCCGGCAGCAAGCACAGCAGCAGCAGCAGTGACAGTAGCAGCAGCAGTGGCAGCAGTAGCAGTAGTGAGTCTGGCAGTGACGCAGACGGCGATCACCACCCGAACAAGAAGCAGCGAGCAGATGGAACAGCAAAGGGTGCTGCTGCTGCTGCTGCTTCTGCTGCTGCTGATGGCAAGCAGCGTAGGCCTGTCTCTGGCAATGCAGCAAGCAAGCAGCAGCAGCAGCAGCAGCAGCAGCAGCAGCAGCGGCCGGTGTCAGGGTCCGGGGGTGGAGCTGCACCTGTCAGGCAACCCTCTCCTGCACGGCAGCAGCAGCAGCAGCCAAAGCCGCAGCTGAGCAAAGCGCAGCTGCGTGATGCTGCAAAGCAGGTTGCTCAGAAGACGCAGCAGCTGCAGGGTGCGCGGCCCAAAACAGTGATGCTGGATCAGCGAACACACGCTGCAGGAGCAGCAGCAGCAGCTGGCAAGCAGCAGCAGCAGCAGCAGCAGCAGCAGCAGCAGCAGCAGCATGATCGATCTGGTGCTACTGCTGCTGGATTGAAGCGAGTGAGCTCTAGTGCAGCTCTGCCAGTCAAGTCACCTGCTGCACTAGCAGGCAAAAGCCCGGCAGCAGCAGCAGCAGCAGCAGGCAAGTCGCCTGCTGCCAGTTTGAAGTCTCCGCCTGCTGCCAAGCCGGAAGCAACAGCAGCAGCATCAGCAGTTGGCGGCAGCAGTGGTGTGGCTGCTGGTGATGCAGCTGGTGCCGCAGCAGCAGCGGCTGCTGCTAAGACTGCGCAGCTGAATGCACTGCTGCTGGGACCTGCAGCGCCTGCAGCAGCAGCAGGTGCTGCTGCTGCCAAGCCCCGCACTAGCAGTGGCACAGTCAGCTCTTTAGCCAAGCCCAGGCTGTCACAGCTGCTAATGGAGCAGCAGCAGCAGCAGCAGCAGGATCAGCCGGCTGACTCAGCAACAGCAGCAGCAGCTGGCGGCTCAGCAGCAGCACTGGCTGCTGCCTATGCGTCTACAGCCGCCACAGCTGCCGCCAGCACTGCTGCTGCAAACGCAGCGAAGCGAAAGGCAGCAGAGGAGGCATGGGCTGCTGTGCTGGCTGCAATGCCGGTTTCTGGCAAGGGCATAAAAGAGGTTGGCAGCAAAGCGCTCGAGATGTGCAACGTCATTGGGCCTCAGAAGGTGGTGCGGGCAGTGCTGGAGCAGATGGCCAGGTGAGCTGCCGCTATTGCGTTTGGCCATGTTTGACCAAGTTTGATCAAAATTTGACCACGTTTGACGATCACGTCTTGCCTGCTGCTCCTCTGTATCTTCTGCTGTGCTGTTTATGGCACAACTTGTCGCCGCATCCTGGTTGAGTCACAACTGCCGCACTTCATCAAAGCAAAACACAGACTTCACCAACCACGCTGTTGTATGTGCTGCTGCTGCTGCTGCTGCTGCCGCTGCTGCTGCTGCTGCTGCTGCTGCTGCTGCTGCTGCTGCTGCTGCCAGGCTGCCGCTGGGCCCCGGTCGCGTCAACCTGCTGTACCTGGTTGACTCCACGCTCAAGCAGGCCAGCAAGGTGCCCGCCAGCCAGCAGAGCCAACACGTGAGTCATTTCACCAAATTAATTCAAGCTTTTGTTATATCCACATTGGTGTGCGGCTGCAGGCCACCAAGGCGCCCGTCATGCAGCATAGCCAGCATGTCAGTGCAGTGTAATGAACTCATTTCCTCATGTTCTGAGGAGATGTGTGATGGTGTGAGGCAGCAGGCCAGCAAGGTGCCTACCAGCCAGCAGAGCCAACACGTGAGTGTGTGCAGCGATACATGTGGCAGCCACAGGCTGCACACACTGGTACAATGCGTAGTGAGGAAGCGGACATGGAAAGAAGTAGGGGTGCAGTGGTGCAGCAGGTGTACTTGGTGCTGCTGTGGACAGCCAATGCTTGCCTGATCTGAGCGTTAGCGCTGAGCTGCTGCTGCTGCTGCTGCTGCTGCAGATCGCGGACCTTCCTGCCAAGGTGTCAGCTGGGCTGACCAGCATGGTATCATCTGCAGTGTACGACCTGGAGAGCCTGCGCAAGGTGAGGAGATGTGTTGTGACTGGTGTTGCTGCATCTGTGATGTGTAGTGACTGGTGTTGCTGCATCTGTGATGTGTTGTGACTGGTGTTGCTGCATCTGTGATGTGTTGTGACTGGTGTTGCTGCATCTGTGATGTGTCGTGACTGGTGTTGCTGCATCTGTGATGCGATGGCTGGTACAGCCGTCTTTCAGCACTTTTACCGCAAGTCCTGAGGGCAGTTGATTGTAGGGTGGTGCTTTTGCCTTGTGACGTGGCTGTGGCTGTGGCTGTGGTTTGAGGTGAGCTTCATCTGTGGTTGCTGGGGTTCAAGACATGGTGTCATCTGCGGTGTAAGAACTGGAGAGCCTGCCACTGCTGCTGCTGCTCCTGGTGTGCAGGTGCGGCATCTGCTAGACCTATGGTGTCAGCAGGGCCGAGTTGTAGCGTCAATGGCTAAGCTCGCATACCATGCCATGTCCTCATTCGAGCGCCAGGCAGCAGCACAGCTCAAGGCAGCAGCAGATGCAGCAGCGTCAGGCGTGCCAGAAGGGCTGCAGGTGCAGCGTATAGTGCTGCAGGCATATGAGTGGCTGGACGATCAGCAGCAGCAGCAACAGGTGGACGGCCAGCAGGACGCTGCAGCAGATGCTGCTGCTGCTGAGCCGTCCAAGCAGCCGCAGCAGCAGGGTGCTGCGGTAGTAGCAGCAGCAGTAGCTTCTCGCGACCCACGCTCACAACAGCAGCAGCAGCAGACTGGCTCTGCTCCAGACAGCCCATCACTGTCAGAGCTGCTGCTAACAGCGCTGAATGCAGAAGTAGAAGCTGATGCTGACGCAGCAACATCGCGCCCAAAACAGCAGCAGCAGCAGCAGCTGGTGTGTAACCTTTTTGGGCCGAGTGTGGTCCATGGTTACATCCTAGATCAGTACGGCTCAATGAGCGGCCTCACTCAGCCGCCGTTTGCTGCTGCCGTCGCTAAGCTCAAGGGCCGGCAGCAGCGGCAGCACTACTCGGCGCTTGGTGGGCTATTTGGGCAGCTGCGGCAGCGGCGGCTGGTGCTGCAGCTGGCTCCAGATATTTTAGCAGATCAAGAGGTGGATTGGGTGGAGATCGAACAAGAAGTTGGCAGCAGGGTCAGCACTTGGAAGCAGCTGCTAGGTCCCATTGATGACGCAAAAGAGGCAGAAGCAGCAGCAGCAGCAGGCGCTGACAGCGCTGCAGCACAGCAGCAGCAGCAGCAGGGTGAGGAGGGTGCTAGCCTCACTGAGGAGGACCGGAAGTGGTCTGAGTGGTCAGCAGCAGCAGATAAGCAGCAGCAGCAGCAGGGCGGAGATGCAGCGGCCGAAGTTGATGGGACAGGAAGTGACGGTTATAACAGTCCCACATCAGGATGGGTGTGTCCCGCAGCCCCCAAGCGCCAGGCAGAGGGTCCAGGGTATAGCGGGGTTTACGCCAATGGTGGTGCCATGGGTTTAGGGTTTGGCGCTGGCGAGTGGGGTTCAGCAGGGGCAAACCCTGCATTTGCTGCAGCTGCAGCAGCTGCTGCAGCTGGCGGCATGGCGCCGGGGTTTACATTCAGCCAGCTCGGCGGCGGTTCAGCAGCTGGGCAGCAGCTAGGGCTGGGTTCAGGGCTTGGCGGGCCTCTAGGGTTTGGCAGCAGTGGTGCACTGCCTGCTATGCCGCGAGTGAGCAGCAGTGCAGAGGGTATGATTGGTTTGGATCTGCAGCTGTCAGGCAGCCAGCAGCAGCAGCAGCTGCAGCAGAACATGGTTGCTGCTGCCATGCAAGCCGCCATGGCAGCAGGCCTTGGCGGGCAGCAGCAGCAGGCAGCCTGGCAGCAGCAGCAGCAGCAAGCGGCCGGCGGCGCGGCAGCAGCAGCAGCAGCAATGCCGGCATGGCAGCAGCAGATGCAGGAGATGATCCAGGAGCAAATGCGGGCAGAGGGTAAACTGCCACCTCAGCAGCAGCAGCAGCAGCAGCAGCAGCCGCTGGGCTGGGTTGGTTCTGGCCCTCCACCCCTGCCGCCAGATGACCCTGCAGCAGCGGCCGCTGCTGCTGCTGCTGCTAGCAGTGGAGCCAAGCACTCTGAGCAGCAGCAGCAGCAGGCGCCGCGCCGGTTTGTTGTGCCAGGAGCACCGGATGACGATGACGACGAGGACGATGATGATCAAGATCCCCTTGATGCATTCATGTCAGCGGCTGGTGGCTTTACAGCCCGCAATACATCAGCAGCAGCAGCAGCAGCAGGCGGCGGCGGCCGTGTCAGCTTTATGGCAGCTGACGATGATGACGACTTTGCGCCGCCGCTGCCGGTGGGCCCGCCACCTGGCGAGCCCGCCAGCCCCGATCAGCCGCCGCTGCCGCCGGACGAGACGAGCCCGCTGTATAATCCCGACGAGGATGACGGCGGGATTATGCCGCCGCTGCCGCCGGACAACCGCAGCCCGCCGCCGCCGCTGCCGCCGGATGAAGACAGTTACGGCGGCGTAGATATGGATCTGGAAGGCGGTTTAGGGGGTGGCTCAGCAGTAGGGTTTGGTGGTGCTGGGATGGCAGCTGCGTGGCAGCAGCAGCAGCAGCAGATGATGGTAGCGCAGCAGCAGGCGGCCATGGGGATGGGGATGCGAGCAGGCATGGGGGCTGGTGCGGCAGTGTATGGTGCTGCTGCTGCAGGCGGTGCTGCTGCAGGCGGGTACTATGGTGCTGGCGGCATGCAGCAGCAGCAGTACCTGCAGCAGCAGCAGCAGCAGCAGCAGCAGCAGATGCTGATGCAGCAGCAGATGATGGCACAGCAGCAACAGCAGCAGATGGTGCCTGGTGCTCAAGGATACTGGCCGCAGCAGCAGCAGCAGCAGCAGCAGCAGCTGCAGCAGCCAGGGGCCATGGTTCCTGGCATGCAGCAGCAGCAGTATCCAGGCGGCATGTACGGACAGCAGCAGTATCCACAGATGTAGGCTAGCAGATGTAAGATAACACGGGGGGCTATCAGCTGCTTGGCATGGTGGTTTTGTACTGTATCTGTTGTGGCATGTGCAAGTTGTTGGAGGGCAGCATTGTAGGGCAGGGCAGCAAGTGTGTTTGGACACTGTTGAGCCTCTACTGTTGTTGTGCTGGCCACGGACATCTGCAATATTGCAGTGGACAGTTGTTCAGAAGACGTGGTGATGTGCAGGAGGGTGCGAGGCTGTTTGCATTAGCATCAGGGCAAGAGTGGTTGACCGGCCTGGTGCTGTTGCAGCAGTCAGGCTGCTGGCAGCTGGTGCCACCGCTGCAGCAGCAGTACTGCTGGACTAGCTGATGATGAGGACAACCAGCAGCTGCTAGTAGTGGTGTTGATGCCTCTCCTCACAGCAGTAGTGGTGTTGATGCCTCTCCTCACAGCAATGGATGGCAGTAGAGTATACGGACGGTTGAGCTTCCTGCAGGATCCATGTTGCTTACTGCAGCATTGTGACAGTTGTGTGTAGTTCCATGTCCTGCAAGGCGCTGCACTTATGTTACAGGGCGCAAAATTTACACATGTCAAACAGTAGAAGAGTAAAGCACGATTCTATTGTCAGTGCTGCTATTCACGGTGCAGGACAGCCGCAGTCTCTTGAAATGCCTGCAGCTGTGATTGCATCATGTGAGTGTCTTGTGTGCATTGCTTGGGTGTTTGGGGTCAAGTCCTGCTTCTCAACAGCCAAATTGTCACCTTTCATCTGTGCATCAGTGATCGCCGTTCTGTGAAGCAGCAGGCGAAGTATCTGGACTGCTTGCTGCCTGTCGGGTGCTCCGCTGTTTGTGGCGTCGATTTGTTTTTTAATTTGATCACAAAGCGTTGCGATGGATTATTGCTTGAATTTTGTTCGGTCGTGCAGGCAAGATCAGCATGCAATCTTCGCGCAGATATGTGCTGCGGAATCTCCCGCTTGCAGGCGCTGCTCGAACCCCACTCGTAGCATATGCTTGCTGGTGGCTTGCGCCCGTTGAAAAAGCTATAAGGATGAACATCACATCGGTGGGGAAAGTCACATGCCTCCTGTGGTTGACGTTGCTTTTATCAATAACTTTGCAAAAACTTCTAGTTCCTAGTAGGACCTGAAACTTTGTTGACCTCTGAAAGGACTGCGAAAAGCGCATGTCCGGCTCCAAAAACAGCTTCAGCGTTGTTTCAAGGGCTATGTTTGTTTTTCAGGCACCGTGCTGTGCATCCTGGCCTTCAGCAGGCAGCCGTTGCTTGGCGGCAAGCACATGTCAGTTGACAGTACCCTGCACCTATCAGGCCTGCCTAGGCATGCAGCGCTGCTCAATGCGTGGTGGTGCACCATCTGTGCGAGCCAGCTATAGCAACGTTACAGCTGGCTCAAAAGAGCTGCAGCGCACTCAGCTGCATCTGCAAGGCCATTTCATGAGCCAGCGGCTGCTGGGCACTTGCTTGCGTGCATGGGCCACCAACGCTTCAAGCGTGGTACATGCACTGCATAGCATATGGCGCTATACGTATATGCACAGCAATCGTTCAAGCAGCAAGCCGTCTTCCTGTGGCACCTACCTGGCTAGTGGCCGGTGGACATAGTATCAGGCTGGCAAGCCGTCTTTCTGTGCCAGCCATTTTGTGAAAGCCAGCCAATCATTGGCCATGATGGCAATAACAGTGCAGAGGATGGACAGGCACCTGCCGATACATGGCATGCAATGTAATGCATAGCGCAGCCGCTGGTGCAGGCTGCTGCCTGCCTTGGTACGCATGTGCATCTGCTTCGCTTTTTTTGCGGGCGCTCACACCTGACTGTTCGCGCAAACGCACGCGTGTGTGAAAGGATGCACCAACTGGTGGTGGCGCTGTGGCAGTTGCTGTAGACCTCAACAATGACACTGCTACCGAAAATGCAGGAAAGCGCCAACCTGCTGGTATGAAGATCAGCAGGGTCACAGATCTTCACACCATGAACTGTACAGTGGCAAGATGCGTTCATGAGGCGGCTGCAGCTGCTAGTGGGCTTGGGCAACATGCAGCTGAGCCAACACGTGCATTGCCCATCACAGAACAGCTGCATGCTGGAGTGAGATGAGTGCTGGAACAATGCACGCACAATGCACGTGTTTCTGCAATGCTGCGCAGCTGCTGCTGCTGCATGCCGCATGCTGCACGCAGCAGATGCACAACACAGTGCTGTTCACATAGCATCTGCATGCTGAGTAGTATGTGCGCTGAGAGAATGCACACACAATGCACATGTTTCTGCAGCGCTGCGCAGCTGCTGCTGCTGCAGCATGCCGCATGCTGTGCGCAGCAGGTGCAGAACACAGGGCCACTGGGTGGTGCTGATCAACAAGGGTAGTGCAGCTGCTGTTGCTGACATCCACCTCACAGCACTGTACTGTCACCTGATGCATGCTGCTACAATCTACAGTGTGCGATCTGCAATGCATGCTGTGTTCTGAGAGAGAATCTGCTGCAAGATCTTGATCTGTGATCTGCAAAGATCAAGGGTGCTTCCTTACTGAGATGAACATGCCAGGTGCAAAGGCTTTTCCAACATGTATGCTTGGTGCATGCCTGCTGCTGTATCTATGTGTGCTCGCTGCCAGCGCCAGGATACTAATGTGCTGTGTACGTCACAGAAGCAGCTTCCACACCACCACCGGTGTGCATGCATTCCTCCTGATCAGCCGGTGCTCTGCTTTTGAGATATTATATGCACTAAGCAGCACTTACTTGGATCTTCCAGACACGTGCTGAGGGCCTACAAGACGCCTGCCAAGTGCTTTGCTGTCCAAGGCAGGTACAGCACAGTTGGGCGAGGTTGCAGCTGTCCAAGGACGCTACGGCACGCTTTAAACAACGCATATTCTTGTAATTTGTTAATAAGCAACCGGACGTTGCAAGATGAGCTTCATCCGGCAACTGGACGCAGATGTTATCCTTGCACCTCAACGTTTGGGTCGCAAACAGGGCGCCTGCGGAGCTCGCAGCCCTTGAAACAACTGCTTACTTTGCTACCGACGAACACGCGCAGGACGTGGGCCGATTGCGTGCCTGGTTTCAGCGAGATCAAGTTATGTTAGTTGTTAGCCCGGGGCGCCCGGGCTACTTAACGCCGGGCCCCTCGGCACAGAAGCTGTCTGAAGCCGATCCCTTCACTACAGGTCGATCTACTTCACCCCATCAGCAAAATGGCATTCGCACTCAAGCAGGCTGTGGCCACCAAGGCCGCTGCAACCAGGGTGAGCACTCACCCCTTCACCCAGCATCAGCTACATAGCCCAGCCCACCTGCAATAGCTTAGCAGCTGCTTTATCAACATATATTGCATAAGATCCAAGGCAGATCGACGCGCTTGCAGCAACACGAGCGATGCTGACTCAGTCCTTCCTCCGTTCCGCCCTGCTTTCTGCTTCTACAGGCTACCCGCCAGGTGACCCGTGCCGCTATTGAGTGGTATGGCCCCGACAGGCCCAAGTTCCTGGGTGAGTGCAGCCTGCAGCAGCTCGCAAGGCGTTGCTACGGACCTTCTCCACGTTCCTCACCAGCGTTGCACTCCTCAGCAGCGTTCTCGGCCAGCTTATAGATACAATAGCAGCGATGTTATGTTTCTATGCTCTGACAGGCAGCTGCAGGCCTAGATCTTGTCTTGCCTCGTCGATCACGGTTGAGCCAAGTCTGACACGATCTGCTTGCTGCTGCTGCCCCTGCTGCCCCGCAGGCCCCTTCTCCGAGGGCGACACCCCCGCCTACCTCACTGGCGAGTTCGCCGGTGACTACGGCTGGGACACTGCCGGCCTGTCCGCTGATCCCCAGACCTTCGCCAAGTACAGGGAGATCGAGGTGATCCACGCCCGCTGGGCCATGCTCGGCGCTCTGGGCTGCATCACCCCCGAGCTGCTGGCCAAGAACGGCGTGCCCTTCGGTGAGGCCGTGTGGTTCAAGGCCGGTGCCCAGATCTTCCAGGACGGTGGCCTGAACTACCTGGGCAACGAGAACCTGGTGCACGCCCAGTCCATCCTGGCAACCCTGGCCGTCCAGGTGCGTGCCTGGGCTTGACTACAGCAGCACATTACTGCCAGCAAACTGCAGCAGCAGTTGGTCCTGCAGTAGCAGCAGACATGTCCAAGGTCCAGCTCAGCAGTTGCATGTGGAACAGGCAGCAGCAGCTTTCGTGCAAGGAAACTCCTGTCCAGCCTGCTATTCTATACAGCTTTCTAATTGCGTTGTGGCAGCAGCAGTGTGTCCTGCAGCCTGTCAAAGCCTGTCACAGAAGAGCGACAGCAGCAAGATACAGTCAGCAGCAGCTGCTGCCACCTGCTGCTGGTGTTTTCTGGCAGCAGTCACAGCATTGCCTGCACTGTATCGGTTGATGTCAGCAGCTGAAACCTCCTTGCAGCACTTGCATTCCACACATCATGATGCTCTATTAAAAAATTGACTAACCGTCCCTGCCTGCCTGCTGCTGCCTGCTGCAGGTGCTGCTGATGGGTGCCGCTGAGAGCTACCGCGCCAACGGCGGTGCCCCAGGCGGCTTCGGCGAGGACCTGGACAGCCTGTACCCCGGTGGTGCCTTTGACCCCCTGGGCCTGGCTGACGACCCCGACACCCTGGCTGAGCTCAAGGTGAAGGAGATCAAGAACGGCCGCCTCGCCATGTTCAGCATGTTCGGCTTCTTCGTGCAGGCCATCGTGACCGGCCAGGGCCCCATCGCCAACCTGGACGCCCACCTGAGCGACCCATCCGGCAACAACGCCTGGAACTACGCCACCAAGTTCGTGCCAGGCAACTAAGCAGCTGCATGGCTGCCTAGGGTCACCGTCAGCACACTGTGATTCCTGTCAGCTGGTGTGTTTGTGTGGTGTGGATGAGTGGTTGTGTAGTCTGGTTTTGGTCTGGCACTGAGAGCACTCTCTCGGCTGCTGTCCTTTCGAGCTTTTGAGGGCTTGATGTACCATACACGTGTATATTCGAGTGTATGAAGATTTTGAATGCCTCCGGGCGCCTGTGAGATGTTCTTCTGGCTTCTGAAGCCACTGTCTTGGTTGTTTCCTGCTCTGCGGAGCACCCTAGCTGTGTAAAGGCCTTGCACTACTGGATCCTGTCCCCCTGGGGACTGTCTCATTGCGACTCTCTTGCCTTGGCATACCGACAGCAGCAGTAACATTGGTTTGCCAGTGCAGCTGACAGCAGCAGCAGTGTCTGCACTTCAGCACTGGTGCCAACTTCATATCTGTGCAAAATGCTGGCCCTTGCCTGTAACAAAACAAGTAGCAGCAGCTGATGCAGGCTTTCTGCTTGAGCACTGCTTGGCCAGATAGAACAAGGCCACCCAACACCACACTCACCTCAGGAAGCAACACATCCAGCGCACACGTATTAACGCATTATTTTATAGATTGTTATGCAATGATGAGAAGCTGCGGAAGTCGAACAGGCCTGAAAGTTCAGCTATTGGACATGCAGCAGGAGGGAGCACGCATCCTCCAAACATCATCAGATACCTCACATTGCAAAATTCACATCTGTATTAGCGCCACATAAAAGTAATTGTGATAACTAATCTAGCAAGCATACTACGGCGCTGTCGATCAGCATGTCATGATGAGAATGGTTGACTCCCGGTCCCGGCCCGGCTGGCTTCCTTTGTCGCAAGCCGGTGCCGTGCCCTGCTGTTTGGAGTGTAAAAAAACAGCACATTGATACCAAACATTCAAGTCCTCAGACTTCAACAGTATAATAGTTGAGTTGCTGGTTGTAGCGACTGTCATATAACGAAATGGCGCGAACCATCTATGTGGCTCTGGTCGCGCTGGTTTGCCTAGCATGAATAGCAGAGGCTCGCGAACTCCTGCAAAGCACATGCACTCAGATCCCCAAGTGCAAGCCCGGCAGCTGCTCATCTTAAATCGTGGGCAGTGCTACCGCCCCGGTGGCTGTTTGCAGCTCGTGCCAGTCTACATACATCCTGCAAAACAATGTTCGCGCTTGCGGTGAGTGGAAAGCAGACGATCGCAGCAGCGTGCCACTGCGCTCCTGCGTGCTGCTTAGCTCAGTGTAGGTAGTTTGTGTGCCAACACATTGCAGGTCAGATTATCCAGATCATTTGTATGACGTGATGCCTTGACCTTTCCAAGCAACACCTTACACTTCACGTTTGTCAGCTGTAGCACTGCAGACTTCCTGCAGCACACCAACACTGCACTGAGTGTCTTGCTGTTGCTGCTGCTGCTGATGGTGCTGCTGCTGCAGTGTGCCCACCTGGCAAGTATGACAACGGTGCCTCCTGCGTCAATTGCGGCTATGCAAACTACTGCCCCGGTGAGTGGTATGCTCTGCACAACATTGCTGGGACAGCCCAGCAGCACAGACTGCAACACATTGTGATGCTTTTGTAATCTAAAGCTGTGGTTGCTGCAAGCACAGTGCCACCGGGCAGCATCCTCACGTGCTGACTGCAGGAGAGGCCCTTGGCTGCTGCAGTGCAGTACAACCGCGTCCTATGCCTCCAGTGCAGTACTGAGTCCATCCATTGCATGTGCCTCGCACTGTGCATCGTGCCACAACGTGCTGATCAGCGTGCCATCTGCTACACGCTTTTTACTGCATGCAGGAGTCAACGCCAAGTATGTTTCAAAAGCAAACGAGGCTGACACTGCACGTGGGGCGCAGTTTGCATGCGACAGGTCCATCGCGCCTTTTGCGGATGCCCTCACCACCCCCACCAACCGTGCAACCAGCTGGCAGTCGTGCGGTGAGCCGCAATCAATGCTTGCTGCTGTGTGCTGCTGTGTCCTGCTGTGTCCTGCAGTGTCCTGCCGCGCCCTGCTGTGTCCTGCTGTGCCCTGCAGTGTCCTGCAGTGTCCTGCAGTGTTCTGCTGTCATGCGGTGAGCAACAATCAGTGCTTGCTGCTGTGGATGCTGTGCATTGGCGTCAAGATACCGCTTCCTGACAGCAGCAACTCCTGGAAGAGGCTTGCATCTGTTTACAAACCCATGAGCAAAAAGTTGCACCGCGATCGCCATGCGCATTCCACATATGCTGCGTGCCGCTGCTGTTCCAACACAGACAACATGCCAACATGCGCCGTTTGCCTGCCTGCCTGCCTGCCTCTGCTGCTGCTGCTGCTGCTGCTGCTGCTGCTGCTGCTGCTGCTGTTGCTGCTGCTGCTGCTGCTGCTGCTGCTGCTGCTGCTGCTGCTGCTGCTGCTGCTGCTGTTGCTGCTGCTGCTGCTCTCTATCTTTCTTCATCCCTCTCAGTGGCGCGGCCTGGCTTCCGCATTGCCTCAATCAACCCCGGGCAAGCCATCAATGCCAGCACCCAGACTGGAGTGGTCTGCCCAGCCAACAAGTACTGCGTTGGGGGCACACGCCTGACTGGCTGCACTGCCTGCCCCAGCGGCATGGTTACTGTCGGTGATGCAGCAAGCAACCACAACAGTGTGAACGACTGCCGTGAGTGCAGTGGTCTCAGTGCTTGCTTCCAAAATACTGCGGAGCAGAGTTGCATGCTTTGCACTGCAAAGCGTGTCTGTGCTTGCGCTTGCTCATGATGTCAAAAGAGCGTGGATGCCTGCTGTGAATGTGCGCTTTGCTGGGTGAAATGAGGGCTCTGTGCTGCCACACACACTGCTGATTCGTGCGGTGTTGTGTGTAACGCACAGCTGCCTGCGCTTGTGCTGCGTAGCCAATCTGCCTGCGCAAGCTGCTACGCCGCACAGCTGTTGCGGGCACTGCACGGCACTGCACTGTGGTGTGACACGCCACACCGAGGATTTGTTGCCAGCAACAAAGTTAGCACACTGCTAGCGTGCAGCATCATGTACACATCACGTCGACCCGTTTGTCACCTCACACCCTTGCCGCTGCTGCTGCTGCTGCTGCTGTTGCCGCCCTTGCTTACCTCATCTCTGCTGCTGCAGTGGTGCCGCCCGGCAAGTTTTATGATGCTGGTGCTGTGAAGC
>RWJK01001897.1:0-18146 GCA_004335835.1 Scenedesmus sp. ARA3 | reverse complement strand
CAACGAGAACCTGGTGCACGCCCAGTCCATCCTGGCAACCCTGGCCGTCCAGGTGCGTGCCTGAGCTTGGCTACAGCAGCACATTACGGCCAGCAAGTAGCAGCAGCAGTTGATCCTGCAGCAGCAGCAGCAGCATAGCAGACATGTCCAAGGTCCAGCTCGGCAGTTGCATGTGGAACAGGCAGCAGCAGCTGTCCTGCAAGTCGACTGCTGTCCAGCCTTTCTACTCCATACCGCTGTCTGATTGCATTGTGGCAGCAGCAGTGTGTCCTGCAGCCTGTAAAAGCATGACACAGAACAGCAACAACAGCAAGATGCAGTCAGCAGCAGCTGCTGCCATCTGCTGCTGGTGTTTCAGACAGCAGTCACAGCCTTACCTTCACTGTGTTGCATTGTTCTCAGCAGCTGAAACCTTGCTTGCAGCACTTGCAATTTACACATCACCTGCTGCTGGTGTTTTCTGACAGCAGTAACAGCATTGCCTGCACTGTAATGCATTGTTGTCAGCAGCTGAAACCTTGCTTGCAGCACTTGCGTTTCATACATCAAGTTGCTCTGGTAAAAACATGACTGACCGCCCCTGCCTGCCTGCTGCTGCTGCTTCATCCTGCAGGTGCTGCTGATGGGTGCCGCTGAGAGCTACCGCGCCAACGGCGGTGCCCCAGGCGGCTTCGGCGAGGACCTGGACAGCCTGTACCCCGGTGGTGCCTTTGACCCCCTGGGCCTGGCTGACGACCCCGACACCCTGGCTGAGCTCAAGGTGAAGGAGATCAAGAACGGCCGCCTCGCCATGTTCAGCATGTTCGGCTTCTTCGTGCAGGCCATCGTGACCGGCCAGGGCCCCATTGCCAACCTGGACGCCCACCTGAGCGACCCATCCGGCAACAACGCCTGGAACTACGCCACCAAGTTCGTGCCAGGCAACTAAGCGCTTTCTGCTGTTGTAACGCCTAGCCCTTGCCTGCAAGGGCGCAGCTGAGTGACGCAGGATGCTGTGAGTTGTTTCTGTCGCGTGCTTCTGGCTGAGAGCTGGGATAAGCTCTGGTGTGTGTGTTTGTGCTGGGCTGAGTGAGTGTGTGTAGCTGCCCGGAGCAGCAACAGTGGTGTGCTAGCATTGTGCGGTGCCCCTGCTGTATAACTGGACAGTTCAATGTGTTTCCTGGCCCCTGTGGCCTTGTCTCTCTGGCTAATGGGTATTGCGGGTAGTCGTGGCAGTTGCTGTCATCAAAAACATTCATGGCCATGAGCACCAGCATAGGCAGCAGCTTTCAATACTGGCCAGAGACAATGTATGCAGCCTGCCAGGCCCTTTTCAGTGCAGCTGACTAGATGTTGCAACAGTGATGCACTGGTGAGAAGCAGAACACAGTGACCAGAACATGTTGTAAAGATGGACAGTCTAGTCAAAAATGCAAAAGCTGCGCACCTTCAAGCATTTAGCACCAGAACATTGTTTTACAGTTGCCAGCACGGTGTTGAAACCCAGCCAGAGTGCAAAGCATGTGAAGCAGAGTGGTGCAATCCAGCTGTGACAGCAATGCAGTTGCAGCATGCTACTGTTGAACTGCGCAGTTCAACAAAGGAACGGTGCGTGCATTGAGAGACAGGCAAATGTTGAACAGTGACACAGCAAAGTGATGAGGTGACACGTGCCTTGACACACTATCATTCATTGGTGCATCCAGTAGCAAGTAGTTTGCACAGCCGATGGCAGCAGCTCCGCTCAGTCTACCCAGATGCAAATATAAAGCGACAGAACTTCTGGCCAGTGGCGTGCCGACATGCAGTAACGTCATCAGTGGAAAAATTTAGCACCGCATGTACAAGCCAGTGAATACATGCTTGCACGATCTTCTTGATTGCAGCAGTGACACACCAGCTGGTAAGGCTTACTCAGCCTGCTCATAGCAGCACAACCGTTCAAACTTTGGCGGCCACAGCAGCATGCGTGAAACTGTCTTTTCATGCTGTTTGGTTGAATTGTTTGCGGCGTGTGCAACCCATCTGTTTGCGTAAGCACTTGGTGCAGCCGGCATATGGCGCTTTGGAAATTTGAGCAGCGCCGCTGAGTCAGCGGCACTAGCCCAGTGATCATGAACCATTCATGAACCACACAGTTGCCAACACGGTGTTGAAACCCAGCCAGAGTGCAAAGCATGTGAAGCAGAGTTGTGCAATTCAGCTGTGATAGCAATGCAGCTGCAGCAGTTCAATAAAGGAACAGCATGTGCACTGACAGGCAGGCAAATGTTTAATAGTTAAACACCAGACCCTATCCCAGCTCTGAGCCAGAAGCACGCGGTCAACAGTGAAACAGCAAAGTGATGAAGCGACGCATGCTTCGACTCACAATCATACATTGGTGCATCCAGCAGCAAGTACTTGCACCGTGCAACTTGGCTGTGACAGCCGATGGCAGCAGTGCCGCTCAGTTTACCCAGATGCAAAGTGACAGAACTGGCGTGCCGACATGCAGGAACGTCATCAGTCACTGGTTCATCGGATGAAGTCAGCACCGCATGTACAAGCCAGTGAATACATGCTTGCATCATCTTCTTCAACAGTTGCAGCAGTAACACATCAGTCTCGCTCAGCCTGCTCATACTATGTGCTGGCACTGCTGTGGCACAACTTGTGCTTCTGGCGCCACAGCACCTCGCACCACATGCTGCACCCCAGCCACATGTGAAATTGCAGCAGCAGCACAGCCCGGCTGTGGTTGAACCACTCCAGTGCATGAACACATAGCTCCACAAGCATGCAGCACACTGTTTGGTTGAAACTTTTGCAGCGTGTGCAACCTGTCTGTTTGCGTAAGAACTTCTTGCAGCTGGCACATGGTGCCATGAACCTTTGAGCAGCGGTCAGCGGCACTGGCTCAATGAACCGCACTGCACAGCAAGCATAGCAGTCTTACCAGCTACGCAGCAGGCCGCCTGGCGGTGGTGTTTACTGTGTGGCAACTCTGCTGTATAAGATTGGGGTTACTGCTGTGCCCTGCTGTGTCTCCTGGGCGGCTTCAAGCTGCCAGCATTCGTACACAGCTCCATGTCAACAGTTGCAAAAAACTCTGCAAACTCCATGTGAACAGCTGCGGAATGCAGCACTGAAGCATGCAAGGGCACAGTGCATAGAGTTGGGTGCGCTTGCCGGTGCACAGCTGTAACTGCACGTCACTGACACCCGTTGCCTCTGCTGCTCTGCCTGCACAGAAACTTGCATAGATGGATGGCATGCTCAGCCTGAGCCTGCAGACCAGGCTGCTTTGATTCTGAATACGGTACTGTTTCACATTAAAGCACGCAGCCGCCATATTATACCGTAAACCCCTGCTGTGACAGCCGTGCATGCACCCTCAACCCTTTATGCTGCTGCGCCAGTCTGCCAGGGGGTGGTGGCGTGACGCTGCAAATGCAAGCCAGCAGGGCTCCCAGATGGTCTGCTGTTGTCCCTCTTGGTCTTGTTGTGCAATGACAGGGTGCCACATGCAACCCGGTGTGAAGGACCAATCCACACCCGCCCGCTACAAGCGTCCTGCATGCCTGCCTGTACAGCCCTGCATGCCTGCCTGTACAGTGCCGCATGCTTGTGGGTGTTGTCCCGCATTCCCTTGCAAACCACAGGATCACACTGCTGCAGTGTTTTAGTGTCTTTTGGCAATTTTGCATCGGCTTGTGCATCACATCTTGGGCCTCGGTGGGTGTGTAAAAGCTTTCTTTTTGCATCTGCTGCGCTCATACGTTGGGGTCCTGCTGCTGGTGTTGCTGTGCGCGCACAGTGCTACGCCACGCAAACAACACCCTGGCACGTGCAAGATGCTTCAAATTTGTGTCTTAGCAAGTGCAACTCAATGTGCAGCTCATGATGCGTGCATCTCCAGCTTTATAACAACATTGGTCGCCGGGCAGGAAGGCAATAGAACAGCCTGTTCTGAGGGTACGCTACTGATGCAGAGCCACTGCAAGGCTAGCAGTAACACCTGATACTACAATACAAAAGTCAGCTACAGGGGTGGCTGGGACGCACGCACATTTTCAGATGGCTAACAAGGGAACTCCCTGCAGTACTTGTTGCTGCTTGCAGTTTTTGACGGGCGTAAGTGGTGTTTCCGCACACTGCAGTGTGCGGCAGATGCCAGGCACAGTCGCGGCATGCAAGCAGCTGATCAAGCCACTGCTGCCAGCTGTTATGCTTTGTTGACTTGTGTTTAGTCAAGAACTTGCAATGCTTTATGTATGTTCCTGCAGCTGTTATGGCATGCTGGTAGCATATTTCTTGAGCAGCAATGCACATGCTACCCACTGGCACCACCGCCATGCTGCTCTTTCACTGCAGTTGCTGGGTCTGGTCAGTTTTCGGAAGTGCTGCACTCCCACCAGGTGAATAGTTTAAAGCATATGCCTTGTTGTGGCTGCTGCGGGTACATCACATGCTGGCAGGCTGGACATATCAGATCTGGGATCGACTGCCTGATCTGAGTGCTGTCCTTGTTCAGGATCTTGGCATCTGAATGCTGCTGATCACGGGTCTGCCACGAGTTCATTGCCGTTGTCTAATGCATTCTTTTCCTTTTTTGATTGACTGCTCTTCAGATCTCAGCAGTGTGTTGCTGTTCACCCTAATGCTCATCACACAAGGCGAAACAGGCTGCACTGCAGATGATGTCAGCCTGCCCGTCCTACAACTGCAACTGAGCTTACATGACTCCTATGTTTTGAGGACCTGCAAAAAATCTCACCGAGGCCTCGTGGTCCAGTTGCAAGGCAGCCTGTGCGGTTCACAGCTCCAAGGGAGATACTGGAACTTGGTGCAACGGTTGGCTGAGATGCTGCTGCGTACGTCGCACCAAAGCTTCTCAATAGTGCAGTAAAGTCTTAAATGCACACTTTGAAGCGTATGAAGCTGGTCTCAGGCCAAGATTCGGGTGTGTGTCACCAGACACTATCATTGCGCCGGGCTCGTGCAGCACACACGAGACGCTGGCCGCGCCCACGCCATGCCTGAACGTTGCTTAGCATCCCAGTAAACTCCACGTGCCCCGCGTTGGCCGAACCGTCTGGCCTGACTGACGAGAGATCAAGTTATGTTAGTTGTTAGCCCGGGCAGGTCGGGCTACTTAAGGCCGGGCCTGCCCTCACTGAAGCTGTCTGAAGCTGATCCCTACTCTCAAGGTCGATCTTCTTCACCCCACCATCAAAATGGCATTCGCACTCAAGCAGGCTGTGGCCACCAAGGCCGCTGCAACCAGGGTGAGCAATCTCGCTCACAGGACAGCCACTTTGTAGGCATCCGCAGCCCAGCCAGCTTAGCAAATAGCATTTCAGTGCTAAACTCACAGGATCCAGAGTAGCCAGAGTAGCTGCAGCAACGCCAAATGGAGCATGAGGTCTGACCCCACCTTGGTTCTCCCCGCCCTGCCTTGCATCGCAGGCCACCCGCCAGGTGACCCGCGCTGCAGTGGAGTTCTATGGGCCCGACAGGGCAAAGTTCCTGGGTGAGCGTCGTCGCAGGGCAGCAGCAGGGTTGTCGGGAGCCTTCGAGAGCCAGCGTCACACAGCAGCCTTCCAGCTGCACTGATTAAAACTAGCGTTTGTATTTTCATGCTTTTGCAGCAGCGTTTGAGCAAGTCTGCACCCGGATCTTTTCGTACTTGCTTGATCACCGTTGGTCGGACCGCTGACGTATCTTCGCCCTTGCTGCCTCGCAGGCCCCTTCACCCCCGAGAGCGACTACCTGACTGGCGAGTTCCCAGGCGACTACGGCTGGGACACTGCCGGTCTGTCCGCTGACCCTCAGACCTTCTCCCGCTACAGGGAGGTGGAGGTGATCCACGCCCGCTGGGCCATGCTCGGCGCTCTGGGCTGCATCACCCCCGAGCTGCTGGCCAAGAACGGCGTGCCCTTCGGTGAGGCCGTGTGGTTCAAGGCCGGTGCCCAGATCTTCCAGGACGGTGGCCTGAACTACCTGGGCAACGAGAACCTGGTGCACGCCCAGTCCATCCTGGCAACCCTGGCCGTCCAGGTGCGTGCCTGCCCTGGGGCATGAGATGCTGCTGCTGGTCCACATTATGACTGCTGTTGCCTTGTCCATGGCAGACGCAGCCATCATTGTGCATCACCAGGGACAAGGGTGCAGGAGACATACTGCTGGCTCATGTCGACAGCAGCCGCTTGCTGTTTAGTTCTTCAGGCATAGCAGATGCGTCATCATCAGCAGCATACAGCATGCCAGCATTGTTTTGTGTGAAAATATTCATCAGCTGGATGCTCACACCATGCAGAATAGCTTTTGGTAGTCGTGTCCAGCTTTGCCTGCCAGCCACAGCAGTTGCGTGCCCTTGCAGGACAGCCTGCAAGCAACCATATCACACCAGCCACCATCTGCACGTTTCCTGCAAAGCCTGTCCTTGCTTCCTGCCATTTTCCTGTGTACTTGGCTGACCGATCCCTGCCTGCCTTCCTGCCTGCATCTCCTGACCTGGCCTTGCTGCTGCTGCTGCCTTCAGGTCATCCTCATGGGTGCTGCTGAGGCATACCGCGCCAACGGCGGTGCCCCAGGCGGCTTCGGCGAGGACCTGGACAGCCTGTACCCCGGCGGCAAGTTCTTCGACCCCCTGGGCCTGGCTGACGGTGAGTCACTTGGTGGTCTTGATTTTGTTAGATATGCTGTCCCTGATAGATCAGCTGGCAGCCTTTTGCAGGCGACTCTCTTGTCTCAACAAGCTGCTACTGGTGCTTGTGTGTCACTGATAGATTTGCTGGCAGCAACAGCAGCAGCAGCCCTTTTGCAGGTGACCCTTGTCTCAACAAGCTGATACCAGTGCGCGTGTGTCACTGACATGTAACTAACCTTTTGCCCATTCTTGCTGCTGCCGCAGACCCCGACACCCTGGCTGAGCTCAAGGTCAAGGAGCTGAAGAACGGCCGTCTGGCCATGTTCAGTATGTTCGGCTTCTTCGTGCAGGCCATCGTGACCGGCCAGGGCCCCATTGCCAACCTGGATGCCCACCTGGCTGACCCATCCGGCAACAACGCCTGGAACTTCGCCACCAAGTTCGTGCCCGGCAACTAAGCAGCTGTCATGTGACAGCTGAGCTTGGCTGAAGGGGCCCTGCTGTGCGAGTCGTGCAGAGTATGTGCATACCATATGCATGGCAGCCGCTGCAGTTCGGCAGCTCTAGCTGCTGTTCTGGCGCAGCTGCCGGGCGAGTTTTGAGCTGTGTGCAGTAAGATGTGTATACTACAGAAGCTGTAAGTTGAGTGTGTGAAGTTGTGCCTTGGCTTTTTGGTTGGCCTTGGCTGATGGTGGTGGTGGTGGTGGATGCGTGGGTGGCTTGCCCCCACACGACCTGTGAGAGCGCTCTCATGTAGCAGTGTAACGGCCTTACACGAATGTTTCTCGGCCCCCTGGGCCTGTCTCAATGACTACAACAGTCTAGCTGTCTATGGTTCGCCAGGGTGAGGCAGCTGGTGCAGCCTGAACTTGCTTGATTGGCAGGGATCTCTACAGCTTGGGTTGTTTTGATGCTATGGCTTGATGAGCAACATGATGATGATGATGGTTGTTTTGATTGATGCTAGCAGCCTGCTGTTGCAACATGCACCCAGATAGTCATCATCATCATGTTACCCATCAAGCCACAGCATCAATGCCATCGGCCCCGCGCCCCAATGCACTTGCACCCAGATAGTCTGCTGCACCTGCCAGGCAGCCAGCCGCTGCACGGTGCAGTATTGTGTATCCACAGCCAGTCCTCTCGTCAGCAGCGCAGTTGTATTGCATGCAGACATGGCCAGAAATATTCAGTGTGCATCCGAGCTGCCAGCTCACGGTGTGCAGTATATAAAACTTGCAGGACGGTCTGTCAGCACCAGCAGGCAACCTATCACCATTATTGTAATGCAACCCGACAGTTCTGATAATGGCAGCGCAGTGAAGTAGTGCAAAGGCAGCACCAGTCTGCTGCAAATCCTGTGCACTGCGGCACACCTTGGTCAGCCAGGCTGTTAGCTTAGTAACAGTGCAGCACCAGAGTAATGCATGGTGCACCAATGCGCTGGGTGGAGTTTGTTTTGCACTGCCGCAGGGACAATCCCTCCATAAGCAGACATTCTGTGACAGCAAAGGGCGTTGTGTGTGATATAACCGTACAGTCAGCAGGGCTCAAGCAAGTGACACTAACGTGCACTGATGCAGGCCCCGCAAAGCTCCTGGTTCTTCATGACTGGTGATACTGCACTGTTTGTTACCTGATATTTTTTATACTGAGAGCCGGGTGTTGTGCATACCGGTCAAGCAAGCAGCAAGAAAGGATCACAACAGGCAGCAAGGTGCAGAGGAGTGCTGATCGCACCTTGAGCGTCCAACTGCACAACTTCACTGTACATTCCACACTTTGCATTGTCGGGTACGTTGTCTATACGAGATTCATTGCTAGCAGCTTTCCTTCTGGCGTTTGGCTGGACAAGGGTTATGTAGCGATCCAGCGATCCAGGCAGCGAGCTTGAGGCGTGAAGGCATGAGCTCTGCAGCTCTTGCGTCCTTGCGAGCAGATGCAGGTGCGTAGTGCGAGCGATGCTGCATCTGCACCGTCTAGGGCTTGATCACCACAGTACAGCTGCAGCAAGCACCAACTACTGCCTGGGCGTGCAGTGAGCGACTGGGAGCCGTGTGCTGATACTTTCTACTGCCAAGAGCACCTTTATGACCTCGGGTGGCAGGATGTGGACCTGGATGTGCAGAGGTGGGCAGGCACATCAGCAGGAACAGCAACTGTGTGTGAACAAAGCTGTAGCACCTCGCAACTGCATCCCTTGCTGCAGACAAAGTGGGGCAACCTGCAATGAGCAATGAAGACAGCATCATCATCAAGCAGGCAGCCATGCAATTTACATCCCTGTGTCTTGCAGTTGTGCAGTTCTCCACAGCTGCCTGGCAGCAGCACGGGATAGCAGCACAGGACCTATGCAGCAAATGGCAAACTAATCTATGCTAGCATACAAGCTGTCTGTATCTGCTTGATGTGCATGATCAGCTGCTCACAACCATGCAGGTACATCTGCTTGTATACATCTACGATACGCACACGCCTGCCCTGCTGCTTCCTTGTGTGCCGCTTGCTGCCATCTGCGCAACCCCGCCGTGCCCTCAACCGCCTTTCCTGCAAGCAGGGTTGCAGCAGCGCCTTTCGGGGGCCCGCTGGCCCTCATGCGTGATGAGTCAGCGCTGACAGTTGTGCGCAGCGGCGCACCAGGCGGCAGGCCTGTGGTTCGAATCTTCAGCTGTGCAGGGCAGCTGCTGGGCTCTTTCCTGTGGGAGGGCGGGAAACTTGCAGGATGGGGCTGGAGCAGTGAGCTGGAGCTGCTGCTGGTGGATGCAGCAGGAAAGGTAAGCAGGCAGCTGCAGGATGCAGACACACTTCCTGCGGGTGCAGCAGCAGAGAAGCGGCACGCATGCATGTCGGCGGCTGGAGCTGCTGTTGGTGGATGCGGCAGGAAAGGTAAGCAGGCAGGTGCAGGGTGCGGACACTTTTTCTGCGGGTTGTTTAGCAGAGAAGCAGCGGTGTGTGCATGTCAGGGGCTGCAGCTGCTGCTGGTGGATGCGGCAGGGAAGGTAAGCAGGCAGCTGCAGGATGCGGACACACTTCCTGCGGGTTATCAGAGAAGCGGCACGCATGCTTGTCAGGGGCTGCAGCTGCTGCCTGGTGGATGCGGCAGGGAAAGGTGTACATGCAGCTGCAGGGGCATAGACGTAGACAGCATGCGTGGGTTGTAGATGTATTGCTGCGAACAGGGTGGGCGACCAGAAAAGCAGCAGAGGGTCAGCTGATTTGTACGCAGCACTGACAGCAGCTGTACACGGGCTGTGTATCTACGAGCAGCAGGCACCCAAGCAGCATGTCACGTGTTTCCTGCCAGCTCCGCAGCGCCCCTAACGCGGTACTGCCGCTTGTGATGCCTGCATGCGCGTATCTGCCTGCAGGTGTCCTTCTACAGCATCAGCGGCGCACGCAGCCCCAAGCAAGTCAGCTTTGGACCCGAGCTAGAAGCAGAAGGGGTGTCACATGTGGCACTGTATGCAGATGGCTTGGTAGTCATGGGCGCCAAGAGCTGCCAGCTGTGGGCAGTGGCAGGCTTGCAGGAACCTCGCGCTGTGCGCCTGCCACGCATCCCTGGGCTGGGAGTCCTGCAAGGAGGCAGCAACAGCAGCAGCAATGTCGCTGGTGCTGGCGCTGCTGCTGCGGACAGGGAGGGTGGTCAGGGTGGCAGCAGCAGTGTGTGCCTGGCGGTTCTGGAGCCGCGGTTTACGCTCAGCAGCGGCTTAGAGGTAGGTGCATGGTGAATAAGTTGCAGGTGTGGTTGTGCTGATGCGGCGTTGCGCCCTGGTTATGGGATTGAAACACATGTGCATGTGGCAGGCAGCAGGTGCAGTTTGCGGTGCTAGCCATGGCAGGGGTGCTCATGCCTTGACTACAGTAAGTGATGCACAGGTGTGCTTGCAGCATAAGCTCCCTTCCAAAGTGCAGGCTGCTGCAGCCAGCAAGCAGCTGCTGTGCTACCTGCTTGTCGCAGCCTTTGTTGCCCTGCAAGTGTCTACCGCTGTGTGTTTGTGTGAAACTGTGGATGGCCTGCAACAGCGCAAGAAAGCATCCAGGGGTCCTGCAAGCTGCTGCTACACCAGCATGCCTGGTCTTCAAACCTGCCCCAGCCCTAACACCTGCGTGTTGTGTGCCGGGCTTTGTGTTGCTGCTGTTGTGCTGCAGGTGCTGGTTGCTGTGCGCGACACGGTATGGGTGGTGGATGACCATGGGGCGACAGATCAGCCCCTTCCTGCAGGCTGTGGGGGCGTTGCTGCCATGGCTGTGTCTCCCAACGGCACATTCGTGGCACTGTCCTGCAATGATGGCAAGCTGAGAGTCATGACCAGCGGTGAGTGGGTTTGACCAACATTGAGCAGCATTGACCAGTGGTTCGAAGGTTTGACCAGTGCTGGGGGCGTTGCTGCCATGGCTGTGTCGCCCAACTGCACATTTGTGGCACTGTCCTGCAATGCTGGCAAGCTGCGAGTCATGACCAGCGGTGAGTGATTTTGGTCATGACCAGCAGGTAGTAGCTTTGACCAGCTGCGAGTCATGACCAGCAGGTAGTAGCTTTGACCAGCTGATGGCTTGTTTTGAAGTGGTCTGGGTGTTGCTGAGGTGGCAGTCCCCTCAACGGAACCTTGTTGCGCTGTCATGCAATGATGGTGGGCTGCACGTCATGACCAGCGATGAGTGAATTTTGTCAGCAGTGGTGAGGTTTGACCAGCAGCTAGTAGCTTTGACCAGCCGCTGGCTTGTTTTGAAGTGGTCTGGGTGTTGCGGAGGTGGCAGTCCCCTCAACGGAACCTTGTTGCGCTGTCATGCAATGATGGGGGGCTGCACGTCATGACCAGCGATGAGTGAATTTGGTCAGCAGTGGTGAGGTTTGACCAGCAGCTAGTAGCTTTGACCAGCCGCTGGCTTGTTTTGAAGTGATCTGGGTGTTGCTGAGGTGGCAGTCACGCTCAACGGAACCTTGTTGCGCTGTCGTGCAATGATGGGCGGCTGCACGTCATGACCAGCGGTGAGCGAGTTTGACCAGTGACCATGCGTGGTCCGTAAAGCATGACGCCCGGGAAGAATATATCCTGGTGGTGCTGCATGCCAGCAGCAGCGCAGGGATGGTGCTGGTCAAAACCAACTGTTCTGGTCATATCTGTGTACCAGCCGCTCCAGTGGGGCGCAGGGCCGTCTGCTTGATGCTCCTCTGCTAGCACTTGCGCACAGGCGTGATTTTGACCTGAGAGTTATCCCGCCTGCTGAAAGCACAACACTGCTGCTGTCGTCCCCACTCTCGCCTGTCCTGCAGACTTCAGCCAACAGCTGAGCGAGTTCGACAGCCGCAGCGGCGTCCCTCCTGCCTGCATTGCCTGGTGCGGTGTGGATGCTGTTGCGCTGCGCTGGGAGGGCCTGCTGCTGCTGGTGGGGCCGTATGGAGATTGGCTGAAGCGGCCCTGCCAGGGCGCTGTTGCGCTTGTAACAGAGGTGGATGGGCTGCGCATGGTCAGCAGCAGCACCTGCAGCTTGCTGCGGCGCGTGCCTGATGCCCTGGTTCAGGTGCGCAAAGCTTGCAGAAAGCTTGTGCAGTTTGCTGGAACTATACGCAGCTTGCATCAACTGTGCAAGCTATTTTTTTGTGAGTTGCTCTGCTACTACCGAGAGCTACTTCTGGTGCTTGATGCATGTATGTGGGCGTGCTGGAATTATCCCTGTTGTGCTGGTCAAGGTGGGCTCTGCTTGCAGGAAAACTCGGTCTAGCATGGGGCTTGTGTGCGCTGCTTCGCTACTTAAACGCCCTGTGTGGGGTTGTCAGCTCCATGTGATTTGGCATGCTGGGTTTGAGTGCTACATGCCTGCTACGCTGATCATGACTCTTGTCTGCATGGTGTGCGGCTGTGCCTGCCATGACAGTCACATGTTCCTCCGCCCCCTCTATGCCTTGTCAACGCATCTTACAATCTACGCTGGTGCTGCTGCTGTTCGTGGTATCAAACAACACGCTGCCACATCCGCAGGTGTACAAGCCCGGCTCCACCTCTCCTGCTGCGCAGCTGCTGGACGCGCGGGACCTATTTGATGCAGGCAGTGCTCGTGCTGACAAGCTGCTGCGGCAGATGGCGGGACACTTGGCAGAAGCTGTGGAGGGCTGTGCAGCAGCTGCAGGTGAGACACTGTGGAGCGTGCATGCTGCATGTGCTGAGAAGCTGTTGGGGCAGATGTCAGGCCACTTGGCAGAGGCGGTTGAGGGCTGTGCAGCAGCTGCAGGTAGGCCAGAGATGGATGCACATGCTTGCAGCATGTGTTGACAGTATATTTGCTTGCGCACTGTGTGCACATGCTCAACCTTGCATGCTTGCAGCATGCATACAGCATGTGCTTCTGCAGACTGCTGCTGCCAGCACTGCTGTGTTGCGCACTCGCACAGGCGAACCATTTTGTACACAAGCAGGCTTGCACGCAAAAATCAGCTGCTGCTGGGCGCTTACATGCAGCACAGCATCACTCTATGTTCCTTGCAGTGCCTGCTTTGGCCAGACAGCAGCTGTCTGGCCGTCCCAGCAATCCCAGAGCTTGAGCAACCCATCCCGCTGCTCTGCTCTTGACAAAAAGCATTGCATTTTGCATGTAAGCATTCGAGCGAAGTGATCTGGAGCTGATGTATGCAACCAGCTGTAACTGTGCTGTAATCCTTGCCTCTCGCCGCAGGCCTGAACCTCTCTAAAACCAGGCAGCCTATGCATGCATGCATGCATGTGTAAACAGTACGCAACAACACCTCATGCACGCTTATCCAGCAGCTGTCTTAATGAACTACCTTTGCGTCTCGCCGCAGGCCTGGACCTCTCCAGAACCAGGCAGCCTATGCATGCATGCATGCATGTGTGAACACTACGCAACAACACCTTATGCTCGCCTATCCAGCAGCTGTCCGCAATGGGCTACCTTTGCTTCTTGCCGCAGGCCTGGACCTCTCCAAAACCAGGCAGCGTGCGCTGCTGCGCGCAGCGGTGTTTGGCCGCGCCTTTGCGCCGAGCGTGGCAGCGCCGCTGCTGCGGGAGACGGCGCAGCGGCTGCGGCTGCTGAATGCGCTGCGGGAGCCTGAAGTTGGCCTGCCGCTGACAATGCCCCAGCTGCAGGCGCTCAGTTTACCTGTTGTAGTCAACAGGTGAGGGTTGTTCAGGTTCATGGTTGGGGTTTTGTATGCGGCTACTGAACTTGCTGCGGGAGCTGCCGCTGACGATGCCTCAGCTGCAGGCACTGAGCCTGCCTGTTGTGGTCAACAGGTGAGGGTTGTTCGGGTGTCATGATTGTGGTGTCAACTGTGGCTGCTGAATGCGCTGCGGGAGCCTGAGGTTGGCCTGCCGCTGACGATGCCGCAGCTGCAGGCGCTCAGTGTACCCCTGGTCATGAACAGGTGAGGGGTGAAAAGCTCAGGTTGGTATGTTGTGCTTAGCCCGTGGCTGCTGAATGCACTTTGGGAGCCGGAGGTTGGCCTGCCGCTGACGATGCCTCAGCTGCAGGCGCTCAGCTTACCTGTTGTGGTCAACAGGTGAGTGATGCATATTTGTGTTTTGGGTTTTGACTGCGGTTGCTGAATGCGCTGCGAGAGCCGGGGGTTGGCCTGCCGCTGGCGATGCCTCAGCTGCAGGCGCTCAGCTTACCTGTTGTGGTCAACAGGTGAGTGATGCATATTTGTGTTTTGGGTTTTGACTGCGGTTGCTGATTGCGCTGCGAGAGCCGGAGGTTGGCCTGCCGCTGGCGATGCCTCAACGCAGGCAGTGAGCCTGCCTGTGGTGGTCAACAGGTGAGGGATACGTCCCTGAAGTACGTGGTTTGTGAACCTGGTTCAGGAGCAAGGGTCAATGCCTCACCCTAATCAGGCACCGGCTTACTGCTGTCCTGCTGCTGCCCCTGCTGCTGCCATAACACCGCAGGTTGGTGCTGCTGCGGCAGCACCTGCTGGCCTACAAGGTGGCAGAAGCGCTGGGCGGGGCAGGGCAGCAGGAGGTGCTGCTGCACATTGCACCTGCTTACAGATCGGTCCCTGCCGCCAACAATCCCTGCTGCTGTTGCTGCTGCTGCTGCTGTTCCACCATTCCACTGCACCTCATGCCACCGCAGGTTGGTGCTGCTGCGGCAGCACCTGCTGGCCTACAAGGTTGCTGAAGCCCTAGGAGGGGCAGGGCAGCAGGAGGTGCTGCTGCACTGGCACCTGTTTTCTCTTCGATCCTGCTGCTAAACACCCCTGCTGCTGTTGCTGCTGCTGCTGTTCCAACACCCTACTGCACCTCACTCCACTCCAGGTTGGTGCTGCTGCGGCAGCACCTGCTGGCCTACAAAGTTGCAGAAGCTTTAGGCGGGGCAGGGCAGCAAGAGGTGCTGCTGCACATGGCACTTGCTTTTTGTTTGATCCTGCTGCTAACCACCCTTGCTGCTGCTGCTTCTGCTGCTGCTGCTGCCCAAACACCCCTCTTCACCTCACTCCACTCCAGGTTGGTGCTGCTGCGGCAGCACCTGCTGGCCTACAAAGTTGCTGAAGCATTAGGCGGGTCAGGGCAGCAGGAGGTGCTGCTGCACTGGGCAGCAGCAAAGATCAGCGCGAGCCCTGCTGTGCCTGACTTTGCCCTCAAAGAGGCGCTGGCGGCAAAAATGAGCAAGCTGGAGCGGCCAAAGTACGCAGCGCTGGCGGCACATGCGCAGGTAAGGATGGTTTGGCAGCTGCGGGAGTACAAAGCTTTGCATATGTGTAAAGGAAAGGTGCTTGAAGTGGTGTCAGCAGGTGACCGTTTGACATTGGCATAAGCACATAAGTAGCTCTGGTCGATGTGGCAGCAGAGATAGCAGGCAGCGGCGTATGTTGGAGAAGCAGAGGCGGCAACGAACAGCAATGTGCAAGGCAGTGCCTGGCCTGTGCAGCATCTCTAGCCCATCGTAATGCTGCGCAATGCAACACCCAGGCAGGTCTGGCTGTAAGGTTCAACAGCTGCCAGTGCTTACCTGCGGCTGCCACTGCCTGTCCATGACTGCGCCTGTGATTTCTGCACTGCCGCACAGTCAGTGGGCCGCCGCAGCCTGGCCATCAAGCTGCTAGAGGAGGAGCCATCTGCAGCGCAGCAGGTGCCGCTGCTGCTCAGCCTGGCAAAGACAGCTGGCATCAGCAGCAGCAGCAGCGGCGGCAACGGCGCAGCAGCAGCAGAGGAGGCTGGTGGGGCAGAGGACACACTTGGGCGGGCGCTGCTGAAGGCGATCGTGTCTGGAGACCCAGATCTGGTCTACCTGGTACTGTTTGAAGCGTACAGGTGGGCGGTTGTGTTTTCTGGTATTGTGTTATGCGATGCATAAGGCAGCTGGTGCGGATGCTGCTTGAATGAGAGAAGCATGGTGTTGTCTGGGGCACCTCGTGCTATTCGAGAAGGACATCGACAGATTGTTGACGCAGAAGCATCCAGCATCATCAGCGGTGATGGGGTTTGCATATATGCCATGCAATATAACTGCGCCGCTCATTCATTATACGACTGACAAGTTTTAACCAGCGCTTACGACACTGCTGCTGCTCCTGCTGTACTGTGCATGTGCTTGCCTGTTTGCTGCTGCGTGCAGGAGCCGGCCCCTGCCTGAGTTCTGGAAGCTGGTGTCACCACGCGCAACAGCCAGGAAGCTCTTCGTGAAGTTCACACGGCTCAAGGTGAGACGGAAAAAAATCCATGTACATTATCATGATATAAGTGTTCTCACACGTTGCCTAGGTTAGTAGCAACTTCAAGCTACACCCAGGAAGACTGTACGTCAGCTCTGTTGTTTCCCCCCACAGGCCTCCACCAACTGCTGGTGCTGGTGCTGCTGCTGCTGCTGCTGCTGCTGCTGCTGCTGCCACTGCAGGAGCCGGAGCTGCTCGAGAAGCTGTATGTGACAGAGCAGCTACACCAGGAGGCCGCTGACCTGGCACTGCTCATACTGCGCAAACTTCCAGCCACCCCACTGCTTTTGCTGCTGCTGCGCTGCTGCTGCTGCTGCCACTGCAGGAGCCAGAGCTGCTGGAAACACTGTATGTAACGCAGCAGCTGCACCAGGAGGCTGCTGACCTGGCACTGGAGTCAGCGCTGCGGCACCTGGTGCCACACGGCGCTGCCGCTGCTGCTAGGCCTGATGAGGCGGAGGTGGCAAAGGCCATCAGCGGGCTGCAGGCAGCAGCGCAGAAGTACACGCACGTGAGTTAGTAGGATGCAGTCAGGAAGTGAACATTAAGCCAAGCAGCATATGCGCATGGGTGCCTGGCCCCAAGCATGTCTTCGGCTACAGGCATGCGGCTTTTGCAGCTGCAATAGATTGTGCCTGGAATAGAATATGTTTTTTTGACCCTCCATCCGCCTGCCCTGTGGTGGCTGCTGCTGCTGCAGTGCCGTGACGCTGCCTGGCAGTCCAAGGCTGCTACTGAGGCCGCTGCACTGCTGAAAGAGCAGGTGAGTGTTCTGTTATGCCGCCTTGCTCGGCCACAGATTCTGTGTTGTATGATGTTGTGTGGTTGCTCAGTGCATCGCTGTGTTGTGGCAGGCCAGTGGCTGCGTGTGTGGCATCCCTTGGATGCCAGCCTGCCTGCTTGTTTTCCCACGTGCTTGAAACCAATCAGCACTGTTGACAAGGCTGAGCATCACCCTGCCTGCTTGCCTGTGCGCACGCTTGTTGGTGATTGCACGCCAAGCTTGTGTAATTGCTCTCGTGCCCTCTTACTTTGCCTGTTCTTCGCTCGCAGGCCAAGCTGGAGCGGGACACCGGGCAGTCTCTGTTTGTGGGGCTGAGCCTGGCTGACACCATCGCCACCTGCCTGCGGCTAGGGCACGCCAAGGCAGCAGCCAACCTGCGCAGGTGAGGCGGCAATTTGAATGCTTAACAAGTTTCGAAGTGTTGATTTTATCCAGCTGCAGGCGCAAAGGATGCAAGGCGGTGTGCACACAATGACATCTGCAGTGCAGGACAGGGGTATACACCGGCAAGTGCCGCTGCGGCGCTGCTGCTGCTGCTGCTGATGATGATGAGCAGGTGCGTCGTGACATGGATGCATGCTTGCTGTAGCTCAAATTTCTGGTGTGTGGGTATGCCAATGATAAAACAGCCGCGCTGTATAACCTCTTGTCAACAGCTCTTTTGCATGATCTCTGTTCTTGCAGCAAGTTTGCTGTGCCTGAAGCGCGCTGGTACTGGGTCAAGCTGGGCGCGCTGGCAGCAGCACATGACTGCCGCAATCTTCATTGCCCTGCCTTATGCGGTTGTTGCTGCTGCCCTTGTTTTATGCAGCACTGCAGCACATTTGCTGTCCCCGAGGCGCGCTGGTACTGGGTCAAGCTGGGCGCTCTTGCCAAATCTCTACTTTATGCTTTGACATCCCCTGTGGTGTTGCATTGACTGCTGCCCTTGCAGCAAGTTTGCTGTGCCAGAGGCGCGCTGGTACTGGGTCAAGCTGGGCGCTCTGGCAGCAGCACATGACTGGGAAGCACTGGATGCATGGGCAGGGGAGCGCAAGAGCCCCATCGGCTGGGAGCCCTTCCTGCAGGCAGCGCAGAAGCAC